>CAJUYG010001142.1:71550-91518 GCA_910591675.1 Galerucella calmariensis
CTATTGTAAACAGAACTTCTCATTTTTGAGAACCCGAACGCTGAAAAATATTTAGTTGATAAATTACAATGTGATGATATTGAAATATTGCATTATTTGCCGTGGTACATTAATTGTTGTAATTGGAATTTTCCGAGGTGAAATACGAGGTGTGTTTAAAAAATTAGGTGACTGTAATTTTCTCAAAAAATATTTATTTATGCATCAATATTCATTTTGTCGCCTTCAAAGTAATCCCCCACTCAATATTTTGTAAGTTATTCCTGGATAGACTGATTAGTTCAATAGATAATTACTTCCATTTACTGATTTATAAAATGTTGATGTGTCTTCGCAATATTAAGAAGCTTCCACAATTCCTCTATTATATTTTACGGAAAA
The DNA here is from genome assembly GCA_910591675.1 of Galerucella calmariensis. Classification (NCBI taxonomy): domain Eukaryota; kingdom Metazoa; phylum Arthropoda; class Insecta; order Coleoptera; family Chrysomelidae; genus Galerucella; species Galerucella calmariensis. The sequence goes on from CAJUYG010001142.1 coordinate 71,932, forward strand.
TTATTTGATTTTGAGTTTGTTGATATTCTGTTAGATTGATTTTAAAAATACCTTTATTAAGGTGAATTATTATTTGTGTACATATAGATAGAATATTGTAATAAATTGAAAAGTTGTTGGGAATTTTAGTTATCTTAATTACAAGACTACACAAATAACAGCCGAAACGGATCCTATTAAAAAAATATTTTTGAACACTTCGTGAAATAAAAGTATTATTAAAATGTCTTCGTTTTTCTTTCCCTTTATAATTAGATACCAACGAGTTGAAAAATTGTATATAATGTCGCAAGTTTTATTTTTAATTTGGATAGTGATTCTGTTTTCATCAAAGCTACAAAATTACCGATAGGGAGTATATTTTTTACAGAAATTTACTCTACGTGAAGGTAGACGTTTAGAATTTTTTCGCCTAACTTTCCGGAAAACCAATCACCAAAAATTGAACACTTTGGCAAACGTTTTTTTGGTTTATTAAGATGGCGGAAAACAGTTGTATGTCACACAGGCAGGAAAACCTTTAACAGCAGGGCAGAGTGTAGTATCTCAGAGGTAGCGAAAAAGACAACATTAGGGGAGGAGCTTAGAGTGACCCTTCTTGTCTTGTTTGTTTATGTTATACTACTATAAAATATTTACAATGGATTGGAAAAGAAAAGTTGATATGAAAAATAATAAGATATCCATCAGTCACAAAACGCGATAAAAAATTCTATCTAACGCAAGGTCTCCATTACCAAAATTTTTTTTCGTAGCTGAACACCATGTGAATTGAGCTTTTCGAATCACTGCCATTTTAAACTGAAGATTATAATTCCTAAATCTGTCATTTTGACAATTTCAAATTCTCAAGTGCAGTGATAAAGAACAAAATAAGAAAACATTCCCAATCAAACAGTGAAAGATTCCAATAAAGATGATAAATAATGAGTATAGTGATGATCAAATTCATTGCAGTGAAGTATAAATTAATTTCGGGAAATATTCTGTACAAATGTTACCGACAGGTACCAAATGGAGTGAAGTGAACACAAATTGATGTTTTTCGTTGGAATAAAGACAATATGTGGCAAAATGAAAAAAACTTTATAATAAGGTATGTACCAAACAATTTTCTATTCATGTAGAAGGCATCAATTAGTTACTATTGGACAGTGTCGAAATCTTGAGTAATTGTTAATTATTTCTCATTTTTTCGGTTGCCTAACCATCCGGCGTCGCTCAGAATTCAATGAACAGATCAAATCAATTCCATAACCATTTCATGTCAAGCTTGGGTAGCCTACAGTTAAAACAATATATTAGCTATTCCCATTACGTTTAAATGTATATTTATTTCAAATTTCTACCGATAGGGTGGTGCTTTTTATATTCCATCGACTGATGGACCTATTAAAATTGTAGAATAAAAGAAGAGACCCAGTTACGTGAAACCGTTGAGTGATATATCTCAACTCCGAATAAGGTGTGGAACCTTATTCGGAATTGAAAAAAAATTTGTTGGTCTGTTTCTTTTAGAACTAGAATCATTTTCCTTCGATGAATTGGAGGACAACTCTAGCGCTCATTCATCAATTTACTTAACTGTAGACGCCGCATGAAATCGTCTTCTCGTAGCTATTGGACTAATTTAATTTTTTAAGGATGCAATTTGGGGTTCTGTGAAAATCTGAAAACACTGCTTCTAGAAACAATCACTGCACTAGATATTTGTGATATTAATTCATCAACAATTTCCTAAAGTTAGGTAATACCTAAATCGGATTTTGGAAATGCTAAGTGAAATTTTCGTTTTACAAGAATTACTTGAGAGTGACAATATTGGGTATTATCTATCATGTTTAGGCGTTTCTTAGCGCATGGTGAAACGTAAATTCTATTTTGTCATTCCAAAATCTGATTTAGGTATTACCTAACATTAGGAACTGGATGGTGAAATCGGACATAACTTCTAACGTAAAGTGCCCTAAAAGGTCAACTTCCATAGCCTTGTTGTGGTTGTGGTTCATACGTAGAAGACTCTTCACGTTTCTACGATCTGCAGTTTAGGCTGTGCGTTGATCCGTCAATCAGTCGTTCAGGACAAAGCATTTTATATGTATAGATATATGCACAATTTAAAACACTTTTTCAAAGAATCCATATTATCAGTTGATATTTTAAATTTTCTCACTGGACTATAATAATTGTGGAATGAAAACAACAACATTCGCAAAAAATAGTTATACATAATATTTAGAAGGATAAATGAAACAAATGTAGCAGCCATCAGTTGCCATCCAACAGTATTTATACAAGGTTAGTGGTGACCATCAGTAATTCAAATATTTTCAAAAAAATGACAGACTATATGAGGTAACTATTTAAAATATAATATTAATATTTCTTTCTTTCATTGTTTCACAAAACTTATGTACAAAAGATGGAAAACTGTTTATAATATAGTAAGCAAGCAGGCCAGACACTAGACAGTTTTTCGACCAAGTACCTATACATAAGTATTACATTTTTAGTCGATCTTTACAAAAAATTACTAATTTTCGAATGAGGCATCAACTATTTTTAAAGCAAGTATTTTCTTCGCCTGTATAAACAATTGTCGGTCGGTGTTTTAATTGGTTTGTTGTCTAGATGTATTATATCAATTATTAGTATTCTAGCCTCGTCCTTGTCAATATTATTATTAGCTATAAACTTGAGCACTTAATAATAGTAAACTTTATACCTATTTATGTTTATATAATTATTCCTTTCACACACCTTGTTTCTTGGAATCGACGAGATCTGCTTCAAAATTAGTGATTCTCATCTTTGTTGTTTTTCTTAGCACGGTCGTCCAGCTATAGTCGGGCCGCTCTTATAGTATACCACATCAGGATTAAAAAGATATAGCGATAAGGTGTTGGGTTCGTCAGCAGTACTCATGTTATTTTTACATGGATTGTAGCAGAAAACACCTAAAATTGTGCTTTTTTAGTAATCATGACCTTTCTTATTGAAAAGAAGAAAAATTCCGATTTAACATTCATGTTATTTTATACATTCAGCGCCATATTATCTCAAAACGAAGTAAATTAACAACATGATGTTTTTTGAATGATTATAGTAGTTTGTGCAACTAGTGTGGATGTGATGGCCATATCGCACGAGGACGAATTTTGAACACGATGCCATAGGCGGAGTGCTCAATCGTTGGAATGCGATATGGACAATCCACACGAGTCGAGCAGTATATTTTTTCTACGACCCATTTAAGATCTAGAAAATAAACAATTGAATAAACTGTAAAATAAATATAACTTAAATTAAAAATTTTCAACAATTTTATTCATAATCGTACCAATTCAATTTTATGTCTTCACTAATTTTTTGTCATAAGTAGATGTTGCCAGTCGGGGAATCGAACCCGGGTCCACCGCGTGAGAGTCTGGTATGTTTACCACTCAACTATCGGTGTTTGAACTTATTTAACGTCAGAAGTATTGAATAGTTTTATAAGAGCTGATATCCATCGATAGTCCCTTAAATACCCATTTTATTCTGTTCTTAGTATTTGTTATTAATTTATACGGATTGTTTTATTTAAGTTTATTTTTGTAAATGAATATAGATGTAGAAAAAAAAGTTTTTAAATCAAAAGTTTTACTTTTGTCACTAAATTTGTACATAGGAATTTTTTTCTTGAAGCGCGCAGAGTGCGCGCTATTTAACAACAACTGTCTCTAGATGAAAATAATGTATTTCAACACTATACAGTTCACACTGCTTTAGTTTTGTCCGTAAGGCACTCTTTTCATTAAACATTTTTTTATGGCCACTAAAAAGGGCGCAATTCTTCATTTCTAGCGGATCTTTTGATGTATTTAATGGTTTGGTTAAACCTTACAATTTCATTTCGAGAGGTTGACGACTAATGTGTAATTACGGACAAAACTGAAGCACTGTGAAATGTAAAATGTAAAAATTTGTTATTTTCATCCAGAGGCAGTTGTTAAATTGTTTCAGGAAAAAAGGCCAAAGGTCAAACTAACATTAATGTGCATGTACCGTTACAGTGGAGTTAAAACGTGTTAACTTCTATTTTTAAATAATACGCCATTATTTCTTAATACATAATATATTGAGCTTTGGCGGCGTAACCAGTTATGTCGGCGGTGTTCTTGGGCGTTTTTGACATATCGAAGATGCACGTTTTGTTGCTCTACCTCTGTACTTTTCAATACCATTTTAAAATTTGATATCGGACTATCTATCACATCCACATCCACATCTAGTGTAAAATATTCCATTATAAGAAATTGAAATTGTTAGTCCCATTTTACCTGCTCTATGCGCACATAAAGTGTATATCTACAAAGGACTTATTTTGTACGAAATTTCATCATTATAACGAAACGAAGAAGATATGATTTTTTGAAAAAATATTCGTTTTTCCGAATTTTCTTCGCTATTAATTAATTATACAAACACTTCGCCGAGAAAAGAGTTGTATCTATTTGTATTGTTATTATCTACAATTCATATTTTGGGACGATTTTTTCGTGTTTATAACAATTTCGCACAGTCCGTTTTCTACTAGGATTTTTGTCAAAAACTCACTAGGGGAGCGTGAGGCAAAATGACATATGTTTTGTTTTTGCCCTAAAAACATTGTTTAAACAGACATTAAATTTTTATTTTTAGTACCTCTGGTATCTTTACTGTGTTGGTCTTTGTTTAAAAAATGTTTTGCGTAAAATTAAATCTTGAAAAAAAGCACCTAAAACAAAGTCATTGAAGTGTCATTTTGCCTACACCCTGGTGGGCAAAATGACATAGATAAGTAGGCAAAATGACATATAATCTAAAAAATGGATTTAGTAAGAAAAATAATGAAGCAAAATAAAAAAAGGTGTTTTTATTGAAGAAATGTAAACAATATTCACATTCGTCAAAAAAAAGGCTACTTTACACACTAGTTACATAAATAACTATTTTCTACTACCGTGCGTAAAGTAGCCATTTTACGCACGCTTTTGGATCCGTAAAATTTAACTTTTTAATGCAGTGCGTAAAATAAATTACTTTACGCACTAGTGCGTAAAATAATGTCATTGTCATCAACAAATTTGACATTTACAAGTTTGATTTCGTGACAGTGACATTTCGGACCCAACAGTGAAGTTCTAAGAAATAATTAATAATAAAAATAATTGAAATACACGTTTTTATTTCGCTAGAAAAAGAAATCGTTTAAAAAAACGTAAATAATGCATGAGTTAGATAATTTTACTTTACGCACTAGTGCGTAAAAGTAAATATTTTACGCACTAGTGCGTAAAGTAATTTACAATTTTATTTTATTTCATTTTATATTTTGGTAGTAGAAAAAAATATTGTATGCTACTCGTGTGTAAAGCACCTTTTTACCACATGTGATTGTCGCTCATGCGACAACATTCACATTCGTAAAAAAAGACTCACTTTACACACTTGTTGCATAAATAACTATTGCACTATAAAAGGCAAAATGACATAGTATGCCATTTTGCCTTACGCTGATCTATGTCATTTTGCCTCTGGGTGCCATTTTTTATTATTAGATGTTTAAAAATATTAAAATAAAATAATTTTGCAAAATCGTTTCGGTAACTTCAACACAACTATTTATTGATTACGAAATCATAAAAAAAGAGCTTTTTTAGTCAATTTCGTCACTTCGCGAAAAGAAAATTCGATGGCGAGCACTACTGGACTCTTTGAGAGCTGTCACATAACTGGTAACGACGTGGTCGGTGTAAGCTTACGAAATATGTGCGCGGTGTTGTCATTACCATTAGAAAATACCGTAAAATAGGGTTGTATGTCGTTTTGCCTACCATGTCATTTTGCCTTACACTCCCCTATATTGATGCTCTATTGGTTGGCCTACTTTTCTTGGACTGATAACGTTTTAAGAGTGCAAATTAGACCGTAGCAAAAATAGGTACAGGTTATGTCCAATCAATATAAATATTGTAACACAAATGACCTTTTTCTGGGCATTCCTTAGTTGTGCAGAAATGTTAAATTCTACCAGCATTTTATATTTTTGAACTCATATTGACTAGTTTAATGGGAGGTACCAAACTCTTTCAGGCTTATTTTTTGATAAATAATTATAAATAAACAGACTCCAGTCACAATATCGTTCTAATGTTGTATTAATACTATAATCATGTATTATCTGTTTATTATTGTAGAAGATCAATTTTTGGTTAGGTCAATGTTGATACAAAACAAAAAATATTGAAGTGATTATACTATTTTTCAGTAAGCAGTTCAAGGTACATATTATTTAATGTGTTTGACAGATTTCCGGTTAGTGCCGACCTTCTACATTCACCTATGAATATCAACCGTCATTTGTATTAATTTCTAAATGACGGCAAATAAACCTAAATTCCTAAAAGAAAGCTTTTCATAATAATTTAATATTTTTATAAAAAGAAGGAAGAAATCAATTTAAATCGGTTTACCTAATACCATTGTCTAATATACGAGGCTTGTTCAATTGAAACCCATCTTTGGTCCAGGAAAAATTTATTGACAAGTACAGTTACAAATAACTACCACTACAATTGAGGCACATATCCCACTGTTTCACCAACCGATGTATACCCTGCTTATAGAATTCTTGTGGCTGCTGCTGGAAGAATTCTTTCACAGCGTTTTGTACTTCTGCGTCCGACTGAAAACGGTTACCTTTTAACGCCTTTTTTAGTGGCCCAAAGATGTGAAAATCGCAAGGCGATAAATCGGGACTATAGGGTGGATGCTCTAATATCCTCCATTTCTTTCGTTGCAGATTTTCTTTCACTACGTTGGCAACATGAGGCCGAGCATTATCACATTTGGACGGATTGTTAACAACAAACGCCATTTCAAAGTCACAATATTATACTTAAAATCGCTGTCAAATATAAACGAAATAAACAGCATCAGTGTGACGTTTGCATACACTACTAATGTTGGAAAACGTCAGTTGAATGATTACAATTGTTTCCAAGGCTAACCTGACCAAAGATGGGTTTCAATTGAACAAGCTGTTACTTATATAATGCTAATATATACACTAGAATAAAAGAAGAAGAATAAAAAGAGTTTCAGTTGGTATGTCAGTTGAGTTGACATGAAACTTAATAAAATTTTCACTCATGATTGTATCAAGTAAATAGTTATTTATGTAACAAGGACAAAAAACTGTCTATTATTAGATAAGATACTAGACAGTTTTTTGCCAAGATGTCGACCTTTACAAAAAATTGCTTATTTCCGAATGAAAATTTTTTTAGCGCAACTATTTTTCGACAGCATACAATTTTCGTTCGCTGTTAAAAAGTTTCATCTGGGGCATAACGAAGAAATCTGTTTAGTTTATCTCGGCTAAATATCTAATAAGAAAAGATTTTTTCAAAAATGCAATACGTTCAACGCATCGTATCGGCTGAGACGTAACGGGTCTACACATGCGCAGTTCGTTACGTATACGGATACGTGAGAAATTTAAGACAAGCTAAAAGTTTCTATTGAGAACGTGGCACAACAATTAAGCACAAAAACACAAAAAAATTAATACGGTAACATCACATCATCAATCACACTAATTAATTATTTAAAACATTTAGAACAAAACAGCGATTTATTAGATTGTGAAAGATTTTCAGACAAAAACTCTCCCTAGCCAGGCTGCTCTATGATGTCACTGCCACTGTCACTGTCAATACAATTATGTTTTTCTACAATCACATTGAAAAGTAGGCTTTTTCGCTTGCCATTTACAACGAAAAGTTGACGTTTCTTGAGGAGAGTTACTTCACGCTCGCCGAGCATAAAAAATTGCAAAACGCTCGTTGCCCATAACAACCGATACTACAAACATAATTGTATTGACAGTGACAGAGCATCCTAGGGAGTGTTTTTGACGAGAGCTTATTTTCCCGACAGATTCCAACGTTGCCAAATTTAGTAGTAACATAACAATATTGAAGTAAATATGTAAATATCAGAAAATAAGAAATAGAAAACTAAAAAAAACAAGAAAACCCAGGCCCAAACCCGGTTGATCAAAGTGTAACTATGTATAAAAATATCAGAAAATGGGAAATAAAAAACTAAAAAAAAAAACAAAGAAACCCAGGTCCTAACCGTGTTTCGAACCCACAACCTCTGAGATGTAAGCTCAATACTCTAACAACTGCACCAATAAGCTCACATTCAGTCACATCGAATAGGAGGTTAAATGCTGCTTGGACGCATGCGCACTTCAACTACTAATTTGACGTGGTGCTTACCATGATTTACTTACCGTTTAGACGTTGGTAAGTAAATTACTTACCGACGTTTTAGCCCTACGTACATTTAAGTGGTCCTAAATAATATATTACTTCATTCATTACATAAAAGGAACAAAAAAAAATAAGAAGATTTATATTTTTTTAATGAACAGAACCGAACAGAACAATATAAAAAGTAATAAATAGCATAAAAACAATTTCACCAAAATTTAAATATTTAAATAATTTTTTTATTTGTTTCAGCAATAAAAATAAGTACATGTTTCGTATTATTTACGCTTTTTTATACGTAGTGGTATTTATTGTTGATATCATCACTTTTCCCATATATTTATTATTGCAAAATCCAATTAAAAGAATCTGTCTTGCAGGAATTGAAAGGGTGAGTTTGGTTAATTTATGTATGTATGTTATTTATCAAGCAATTTACCGCAAGGAAGCCCGCTTTACACAGTTCTCAATGAACCGTTTTAGCGGAAGACATCTTGTGGTTGTAGCGACCACGTTGTCCAGTTACTGATTTTACAAGAAAAGAACTAACAGAAGCGAACTGTAATTTTAAATGTGAACTGTAACTTCGAGATGGGTATGGTATATATCTTGAATAGTATATACCTTCTCTTTTTTTAGGGATCCGTCGAGATAACGAGGTCTCGTATATACTACGAGTAAACAATGAGACTTGTTACGTAATCTTGTTAATCTACCAGTTCTGTGATGACCGTTTCCTTTTAAAATTACAGTTTACTTCTATATAAACAACCACAAGATGTCTTTCGTTATAACGGTTTATTCTTCTTGTAACATGCAATATTCTTAATCGAAAGCATGCACAGTAAGGGATAATTTGGCATTTTAAACTCTTGTCCCAAATCAATCTTGTTCGATTTGTATTGCAGCTTTCATGCGATTCTGGGATGAAAGTTGGTAATTTCTTTGTTACCAACAAAACATTCGTTGACTGTGTACCTACCTACTTTCAAAACCTAATTTATCAATAATTTGTATAGAAAGTTAATTTATCAACAATCAACATCATAACCTAACCTCATAAATATAAACTTTTAAATTTTTGTTGGTATCCACATTGAAAATTGCATGTTGCAATAATTATAAAGTTTAAAACTATTGTCAATTTAATGGCTGTAAGCATGACCTTGCAAGGTCAATGTGTTGCTGTAATACATTGCAAGAATAATTGCGAACTGTTAAGTGGGCTTAAGCACTTTTACAGTGGCCAATCATGATATAGAAAATAAAAATATCGACCAAGAAAACACATTCTCAATCTGCACTCCGTCAATTAATACATGATTTATATTCATTAATATCTTGTACACTTTTCTTTTTAATTTTTCATCAATTTTTAGGCGGAAATTGTAGATAGAGGCGACAAATATTTAATTTATAAAACCACAAAAAAGCCCTATCCAACTCACTATGAACTCGACAGAGCGAACATTGATACGATGGCTAAACTTCTTGAATACGCCAGTGAAAAACATACTAATAAACCTTGTTTAGGAACAAGGGTGATACTAAGAGAAGAAGATGAAGAACAACCCGATGGAAGAGTTTTTAAAAAGGTATATTTTATTTGTTAATCTTTTTTAATTGAAACATTCTTACAATTCTTGTGTTTTCCACAGCTTTTTATTTTTTAATCTACTGAAGGTAAAAATGACCAGATTTCTAATGGGTTTGTTCGTAGAAAATAATTTCGAATCGATTGGATATTTCCCCCACTCCTAAACATTTTGTGACAGCCGTTAAACTAAATAAGTAAAGTACTTCCATTCCAGAAGGCTTCGTGTCTTCTATATAGGCCACCAGTTTAACTGGATGGATCTTCAATAGTTATGATGCTTGTATTATTTCCTTTTCAAAGTTCTTCCGTCTGAGTCCTTATAAGTTCTTACAGAAGCAAAGTATGTGAGTGGGTATTTCATCCGTAGAGTTCACATTTTCTGCACATATAGATTCACTAACTTTGCCCATCCTTTGCAGATACTTCCCCAGGGAGCAGTGTCCAGCCACCAGGTCGGTAACTGTCTTCAAATTTCTCTTACCCTAGACGAGAGTTCTTTGTCTACCTATGAAGGTGTCAGCCTTCATTTGAGTTGGTGTTCTTTATCTAGCCAGTTCCCGACTTCCCATCTTATGTAATCCTTTGTGATTCCACAAAACAGTTCCGGACCTGCGAAGTCTCCTGTAGAACCTTCTTTAGCATTTAATTACCTATACAATCCCCTCGTGTGTCGGCACCCTTACTAGAGACACTTTGTTGTCTCTTGCCAGCATGATTTAAGGGATTCTTCACAGTTTTTTACCAGTTTAGACCTAGAGTTGTTGGATAGAATAAATCATTTTTCTACTACCGTGCGCTTTAACCCACTTTCCCGCACGCATTTTAGCTTTGAAAGTGTCACTTTCCCGCACTAGTGCGGGAAAGTAAAATTATGCAAATTTTGACCTTATTAGATAGTTTCTTACTACGGAAGTTATAACTATTCTTACACCAGGTGAATAAATAGTCCATCAAATAAAATCAACATATTGTTTTCTAGCTTTTTGTTGCATTTTTAATTTTCTGATAATATAAAATAATGAAAATATTTTGATATAACCTTGTAAATTCTTTAAAGTAGTGTCACAAAACAACTATTAAACCACCCGGGTTTGATATGAGAAAAATATATCAAATGAAATTATTTCATCTACAAATAACTTAAAATTGTTGCCGTCACCTTCATCGTCATCTTTATGTGACCTGCAAACGATGCCATCCCCATCAACGTCATTCATTCACCAGTTAACACCAAATAACTCCACTGGACCGGCAATTTTAAGTAATTCACAGAATGCAACAAATTGTATTTCTAATATTAATATTTATAATAATAATAATAGTTTTTGGTCCAAGTTTTTTATATGTATGTTAAAATAAAATAAATTTTGAAAAATGGGTTGATATATTTTTTGTATATACGGTCGTAGAAAAAATAATGTTCCTAACTCATGCGTAAAGTGTCTTTCCCGCCCTTGACCGCTTGCCCGAACTCCGCTTTGCGTCGTTCGGGTCAACTGCAGACGCGTGCGGGAAAGTATCACTTTCCGCACTTGTTAGGAAAATAACTATTTGCTCAACTTTTATTTTAGAAGGAAGTGGTTTGCTACTTATAGTTATTTGTTCCACTATAGAGCAAGTCCACGTGACGTCACGCCCTGATAAATCTATGATAAACAGTTTGAGGCCCGGTTTATCAATAGCAATTTATCCGTCAGTTAATGCTTAACTACCAGTTATTTTGGAAAGGTCGATTTATCAACAACAGGATAACTTTATTCGGCAGATAAAATGTCAAATATTTATCTTTCAGTTTCAACTGGCGGATAGGTCGATATCTGGAGGTTGAGGTTTATTACATAACCTCACTTTATTCGGTATAGTTGTTGTGTTTTGATTTCGTTGTGGTGTTGTGTCAAATTTACTTGGGTTTTGAGCATAGTAAAAAATGGAAAGTACTAGTACTACTGAGAAGAGAGGATGCAATTTCACAGCTGAGGAGAGAAATTTGCTTCTAAAAATTGCAAATAAACATAAAAATGTAATAGAAAATAAAAAACGGATGGGGCAACCTGGAGATCAAAAGAGAAGGCTTGGATGCAGGGTAAAGCAGCAGTTCGACATTCAAGTGAATCCTCAATCAGTTTTAATATTGATAGAACAGTCTCTCTTGTCATACCACTTTTCGAAGCTGTCCACTCTTTCCCTAACTGTATAAGGCCTTCTTTCGTACTCAAGAACTTGCACAATATCCTCGTCTCCGCCGCTATCCAGAATATAATCATTCGAAAAATGCATATTCATCAACAACTAAAAACTCTTCAAGAAAGAAAAATAAAAACACATAAACCTTTGGATAAACATTCACCAATAACCTAACAAAAATATTAATTCATGTGACGTGAGCTTGTTCTAGTAACAACCAATGAGATTGCTTAAATTCATTCGTCAGCATTGCCAACTTTCTTTATATAGTTCATTTAAAAACCAGGAGGAGTAATTTGAAAAGCCTTACTCACACCACTAAAAGTAACCAGATTAGTTACTAAAGGGTGTGTTCCGAAAACGTAGTCAACAGTCGTGTTCCAAATATATTAAATATGCCTTGATAGCAAAGATATTAGTCATAAGTCGATTTCTGCTCTGATCCTCAATATATTTTTCAGATATACCTACGCATTAAACAAAATGTAAGACTTTTTCCTGTTTCGTTTCTTATTCAAACATAAGAAGATTCAGATTCACATCGACAACAAATAAATTATGGTCATTGTTGATGGTGGAGAATTACAGATAGTCAAGTTACTTTAATTATATTTATTACAATTAAATTGAAAAGAATATGACAATTGATAATATATTCTGGCAATAACAATACTACAAAATTAATAGCATTGTAGAGCAATAAGCAGTATTAATTTAAACATTTCCAACAGTTATCTGTATGTTGCCGGATTAAGTGTAATAAACCACTTTTCAAATACTTCTGAGATACCTTATTCCTTCTTTTTAACTTCAAAAACCAATAATTTTTTTTTACCTAACCCATTCTTTTCTATATTGTTTTATATCTTCCATGGCATGTTCTTCCGATGAACTTTGACGATTTCTTCCCAAATATGTATACAACAAATAAATAGTACCTACATTTGACTCGTCAAAAGGTGACACAGATAAATTTAATTTGTTTCAAGAAAGTCTGAACGTTTCTTTGAAGCTTGCAAAATTTTGTCCAACACAGATAACATTTTTGTTCACCGAACGACATTTTTTATTTACTCATCACAATTTTTCAAAAGTCCTGGTATTCCACCAATATTCTCTGCACTATATAATATTCCCTTAATACTCGCCAAACCGACTTTACTACTTTAAAAAAAATGTAAAGTAATAATGTACCCACTGCTTGAGAATACTTTTGGTTTTTCATCCAATATTTATTTATTTATCTGTCAGAACTATCAAAAATGAAAACTCAGCTGATGTCAATATTAAAAAGTGTTGTGTGAAACTGGGCTGAATCTGACCAAACAGAGGTCTACAGAATTGCCAACTTAAATTCAAATCACTCCTCCTGGTTTTTAAATATGGTATAGTGAACAAACTAGAGAATAAAAACGAGATGATAAACCGCTTCCAAACAAACTGATACTTTATCTGCTATGGTTACTTTTATTCGACGGATACTTAACTGACGGATAATATTGGCTATTGATAAACCGGGCCTGAGTTAATTTAATTTTGATTTGGTGCTTTCTTCGACATTGCCTAGATATTTTAATCAGTTGCCCTCGCGTCGCTACACGCTCGCTTGTGCATCTAATAGTCTCGGGCTGCTGAGGCTCATTTTCTACCCTTGTGACACAATATACTATTGCTGCAGCAGAGCTGAGACACCTCCACTTCTACTATAGCGACACTTTCCCTTTATTGACGCTTTGCCTAGCATTGTGTGAACATTGAGCTTATAACACTTACTTAGGAACAACTTCATAGTGTTTGAAAATAAAAATAAATTATTATAATTTCAGTATGATTTAGGCGACTACAACTGGTCATCTTTCATAGAAGTCGACACCTCAGCAACTCTATTCGGTAAAGGTTTACTAGAACTAGGAGTACAATCTACACAAAACATCGCCATTTTGGCTGAAACACAAGCAAAGTGGATGATAGCAGCTTATGGGGCATTCAAACAGAATATTCCTCTTGTGACCATTTATGCTACATTAGGAGTTGAAGCAATCGTTCATGCTATTAACGAATCTGAAGTTCAAGTTGTGATTACTAGTTTTAATTTGATGGATAAATTTAAAAGTATCTTACATCTAACTCCTAATGTAAAAAAGATTGTTTATATGGAGGACCAGTTGAAGAATTTGAGTCAAGAAGATTGGAATGATTTTGTGGCGGGTGGTTTGGAGATTGAATCTTTCAATTCTGTAATGAAATTAGGAGAAACCAGTGTTATTGGTAAATATATTTATTTTATTTTTTATGCTGGAGCCAACGTTCGGCCACCAGCTTAATAGATACGACTGAACGTATCGACACACTTTTGCGCATTATCATTTTTCAGAGGCAGCTAGACCTACCCCTGAAGACATTGCTATAATAATGTACACAAGTGGTTCAACAGGAACTCCCAAAGGCGTTCAACTTACCCATACAAATATGATTGCTTCTGTTAAATCTTTCACCGATTCTACTAGAATGTATCCAAATGAAGTTATAATGGGTTATTTACCATTGGCCCATGTATATGAATTACTTGTTGAGAGTGGTTGTATTTTTATGGGATTGAAAATTGGCTATTCCAGTGCGCTTACGATGATAGATAGTTCAAGCAAAATTAAAAGAGGAAGTAAGGGGGATGCTTCTGTTTTAAAACCAACATTTATGACCAGTGTACCGGTAGGTTCGCCATTAATATATAATCTTAAGGTCCTTCTACCACTTAGTGGTGTGGGGTGTGCTGCAGCAACTCTTCCGTCACGAATTTTTTTCACTCTTTCCTATTTTGAGCTCCTTCGCTTCTATCCAGCTTCTTCCTCTTTTATCAAGTAATCCAGCTATTACCTTATCCCAAGTTTTGCTTGGCCTGCCCCTTTTATTTATTTTTTTCAATTTTGGCTTTCCATATTCTCTTTACTGGTCTTCATTCATCCATACGTTGTAAATGTCCCCACCATTGTAGTTGTATTTCTTCTATAAATTCTAAGGTTGATTGTATTCCTAGGTCTATTCTTATATCTATGTTTTTCATTCTATCCTCTTTTGTTATACCTCTTATTCTTCTTAAATATTTCATCTCTGTCGCCCCTATTGTACTTTTTTGTTGTCCTGTTAACAACATTCGCATCCATAGGTAATTCTTGGCCGATATATTATCTTATATACTTTTAATTTCGTTTCTTTAGATATTTCTTTTTTGTTAATAAAGGACCCTGCACCATTTTATAGGTAATCCTGGCTCTCTAACGATTTTCGATTTTTTTTATATGTTGTAGTCTTAATGATAACTAAGAGATCGTGATGGGTTAAAACTGTGCAGGCCCTTCGATTTGGCGGTGGTGGCGTCTTGTAGTTGCGTCCTGAGCATAATATTTTGCCTCCTAGCACAATAAATCTCGCAATAATAGCAAATGTCTTGTATGTCGGTCTTCCACACTTCTGTGCCATCAGAATCACAATTTCTCCAGAGGGTGCCTCCGCAATGGTCAATTTGTTAGGCCGGTGTTTTAACAACAAGCAGAAGCAATGAAACCGAACAAAATCATCAACAATCACGTTATGTAGGTTAGCTGGATCCATCTAACTCCCAAGGTCCTCACGAGTGGGCCCCAAAATACTTTTTAACATTTTCTTCATCCCACGCACCCATCTCTAGTAGTAGATACTTCATGAAAAATCCGGCTGTTCGGATAGATACTGGAATAGATATTTGTCAAAAGAGCCATCACCCGTGACAGACGTCAGTCGGAAATTGTCAGACATTTTCTTGTTGTCTTCTATATCCTGACGCTGCGTATTTTTACTATTTTTTCCTTTGACATAAGCGGAACGACCTACTTGTATCTTCAGTTGTGTATATCCCACGTAGATCTACTTTCGATTGTCTGATCTTCAATTACCCAATACGTATGGGTATTGTGGAGTCTATAGTATTCGTTTCGACAATCACAAGCAGACAGCTGTTAATTGAAACAAAAAGCCACTGAATCATTTTCATTTATTGAACTATCAGCTCTCCCCTCCGTATACGAATGTCCACAACCATATTTTCATCAAGAACTAGCCTACCGACAAAGCGGTTTGTATTGCAAACGAAGCAATTTTCCATTTCAGGTAGTGCTCTGGTGCACACTCAGAGCCACAAATATACTTTAAGGCGGCGCCAGACATGCGGCATTCGGCGAATACCGAGCGACTGCTCGCCAAGTAGCAAGTAGTTGAGTTACTCGGCAAGGTGTGTGCCAAATGACAAGCACCTAAACCAGATATTCGCCATTCGTTGGATGCGGATTCAGAGCGTTATACGGCAAATATTCGTTTCCTTTGATTTTGCTTCGAAAGACCGACACACAACGGGAACTACGCGAGCACTGCACAAATACTAAAATTGGTCATCGGCAAGTAGCGATCAACCCGTCCACACACTCGCTACTTGGCGAGCAGTCGCTCGGTATTCGCCGAATGCGAATGTCGGGCTTGTTCCGACTGACGTCTGTCAAGGCGGCGCCAGACATGCAGACATGCCTTGCCGAGTAACTCAACTACTTGCTACTTGGCGAGCAGTCGCTCGGTATTCGCCAAATGCCGCATGTCTGGCGCCGCCTTCACGGGTGATGGCTTTTTTGACAAATATCTATCCGAACTACCGGCTTTTTCATGAAGTATCTACTACAAGAGATGGGTGCGTGGGATAAAGAAAATGTTAAAAAGTCTTTTGGGGGCCACTCGTGAGGACTTTGGGAGTTAGATGGATCCAACTAACCTACATAACGTGATTGTTGATAATTTTGTTCGGTTTCATTGCTTCCGCTTGCTGTTAAAACACCGGCCTAACAAATTTACCATTGCGGAGGTACCCTCTGGAGAAATTGTGATTCTGATGGAACAGAAGTGTGGCAGACCTCCTCATGAGCCCCCGACATAAGAGACATTTGCTATTATTGCGAGATTTATGGTGCTAGGAGGCAAAATGTTATGCTCAGAACGCAACCACCGCCAAACAGGAGGGCTTGCACAGTTTTAACCCATCACGATCTCTTAGCATTAAGACTACAACATATAAAAAAAAAACGAAAATCGTTCGAGAGCCAGGATTACCTATAAAATGGTGCAGGCAGTCACGTATAGCTTTTTCATGGGGGGGGGTTTGGTTTTTTTCATCTGATAGGTTCAGAAGGAGAAAGCTTTATTAAAGGCGCCGCCAAAGGCAAAAAAATCGAGTGCCACGCATTAAAACAATTTTTCAAGTAAAAGAAATAATGTTAAGTTTTTTTTAATTCTTTGTTTGACTTGGCTACATCTAAAAGTATTTTTAAACATCGTTTTTCGTTTCGCTCCACCACCTCAGCCTCTTGGGCGTATTGTGGATTCTCCTAATGTTCTGACTACAGCCTATTCAGCCAATCCGTTCCCTGTATTAGCTCATACAGGTTCTTTACTGGTTGGTTGTAGTCTTCTGGAGTCATTTGGGGTCTTCCATATAGTTTTTGCCTCCTGTGGTCCAGCGTCTCACAGTTGCATATGTGCAGAGCTGTTTCGGTGTCCTTTTTGCATCTCCTGTATGTGAGGTCTCCGTTATACAGTCCTATTTTGTTCAGGTGCTCCTTTGTGGAAAAGTGTTCCGTAAGGAGCCCCGTTATAGTGCGCAGTTTGTTCCTGCTCAAAGAGCAGTTCTTTTGCTACTTTTTCTGATGGTTCTTTCATAAATTTCTTCCCATGTGTTTGCCTGGGTGTATTCTTCCAGTGTTTTTTGTGTTGTTCTTTCACCCACCCTTTTAACCATGACCTAGTGGAGCATCTGGGGATGCCCACAGATGGTTCGGGTCCGTTCATCAGTGTTGACGATACTGCTCTTGCAAGTTCGTCAGCTTTTTCATTGCCAGCGATTCCTTTGTGACCTGGTACCCACTCCAGTGTTACACTGTTCCGAGTCGCCAGTCTTCTAAGTTCTTCCGGTCAGGTAAAATCAACTGAATTTCTGAAATTGTTTCTTCGTGGGGCTTAAAACGAGCTTCAATTTCGTCGACTACATGTTCGATAAATGGGTAAAATATGTTCCTCCGACAGTAAACTTCAGCTGTGTCCCCTGGTACATTACTGCGGTTGATTTGTCTTCCAGTTACTCTTGGAACACTTATATCAACTGAACTTAACTTTTTTCACACTTGGCAGGCGCAACTACTATAAGTACTTAGAAATTCAGTTTCTTAAAGCTTCAGATCCAATATTGATGAAAAATATATTATTTGTAATTCGCATTAAATGTAATTCAAATATTGCGGCAGTATGCTAATAAAAAATTGTTGTATTTTATTTGGGGGGGGGGGGGTTTAAACCCCCCAAACCCCCCCCCCTTATATACGTCCCTGGGTGCAGGGTCCTTTGCTTTTCATGGCATAGTATTAGTTTGTTGGTTTAAACTATTCAACTATTTATATCTGCTTCCTGTGTTCCGTTTGTCTACTATTGTTCCAATGTACTGAAAATGTTTAACTTGCTCTATTTTGTCTGTATCTATTCTTACATTTATTTCCTCTGTCGTCTCCAATGACCATAACTTTGTTTTGTTGTTGTTTATTTTCATTCCCATGTCTATCATTGCATTCCACACATTTATGTTTTCTTGTAGCTTTTTTCATAAGTTCGCCATTAAAAGTCTATTAAATGCTTCCATGCTTTTCATCGCGTCTCTTTTATTGCCGTATAAGCTAATATTTTTGTTGTTAGTTCCCCGATCCCCAACCGGCATTGCTCCCGGTGGGATGCATAACCTTGGGGGACATGTTGGTGTCGAATGTCAAGAAAAAAGAATTTAATTCTATTGATTTCAAATTAATGGGGTGTTAGGCCGATATCCGGCTTTTGGTATTTTATTAAATTATATTGGAGCTACTTTGCAAATATTAATTTAAAAATTTTCTAAACCAAAAACAGGAAATTGTGAATTCCTAAATGTTTGCAACTTTAACTACAGATACGTCATATCACTAAATATGAAGTTAGCCACTTACTTTCTGATTTGGATATGAATCAATATCCAGTTGCAAAAAGGCTATTACAATGTGATGTTTGAAGAACTTTCAAAGTTTATGATATATATGAGTGTTAATACTATTGAAAAATTGTGTTAATATTTTTTTTGGTTAAGTTTAGTTAATTTTTCCCTACAATTTTTCAAGCTGGAATAATGTCCATCACCATATCTATTAACATTGAGAAAACATCATATTATTTTTGCTGAGCTTAACATGACACGGAAAAATGTGTCAGATAGGGACCAAAAATTATTTTATTCATTTTATTGCTAGTTAATCTTGACAACGGTAGCTGGAACGCTACCGAAAAAGTCGAAATAAAAAATAAAAAAACATTATTGTGGTTTGATTCCCAAAAGAATAAGAAAAAAGAATACATTTTTTAACACCAGATATAACATTTAAATCGTCATCTTCTCATCTGTCTGTAATATAA
>CAJUYG010001143.1:0-22875 GCA_910591675.1 Galerucella calmariensis
AAACCTTCCACGAATGCCTGCCTTCCGCTTTTAATGTTTTCATCTTTTATACACACATATATACAGAAATATATAAAATAATTATTGTTACAGATTGGTTTGTTTTCTATTATGAATAAACTGTGATGCCTTCATTTATCAAACTTACTAAAATTTATGTACCTCTATCACTTTTTTTATTAAAATTAGTACATCCCGTTACCTCTGACCTAAATCGTATATTCTATAGCATAGCTGCAACTCATTCCTTCAATACAAAATGTACCTTACGGTATACCCTCTTGAAATATAATTTGGTACGTCTATGAAATCTACTTAAATGAATGATTTATTACTCCTCGTACTTTCTGTACAGACTTTAGTTTGGAAGCACTCGTGTAAAATCCGCATTTCTCAACCGATTTTGATTTAATTTTTTTGTTAGATTCAGTATCAAAGACAGTATTTTGGCCCATATTTTCATAGCTTAATTACTATTTCCAAGGCCCCCTATGTTAATTTTTCTTTGCCAAAAAAGACAAAAGTACATTAGGTATTTTTTTCTCTCAAATATAACTATACCACAATACCACTGGATTCAGAATCATCACAAATCTGAACTGGCAAAATTTTATAAAAACATTTTTATTAACAACAAAGTTATTTCAAAAGGAATTTGGAAAAAGTGGTGTTTTCATTAATTTTCCACGTAGAATGTAGAAAAATTTTTGAAATGGCAACATGGTAAACAAAAACTAGGACTCAAATATATTGCACAGTGAAAATTCGAAGCCGATAACTTAACCCGTTCTGGAGTTATAGTTTCTGAAAGTAATGTAAAATTGTCTATGACAATACGGTCATTAAAATTTCTTGCTTGCAACTTTTTTTGAATACGTTTGGTCACTGCTCCTGCTGCTAATTTTGTGCAGTACAAAGCAGCAAATACGGCGATCTGGATTGTTCCGATTAACTATTTCTATTACTACTCGTTTACTTCTATCATTGTAACCACAAAAAAGTACAATTTCAACTTTGTCTTGAATAGTTAAATAGTTGAATATTTGGAACATTTACCTAGTACTTACTATTCCATACAAATGTTACTGACTGACATAAATAAAATTTCAAAATCACTTGCGACTCGTTGATTTCATTTTGTTAATAAATAAAATTATTAAGCACACTTTTACATTTTTTTCAGAAGCTATATAACTCCAGAACAGGTTGAGTTATCGGCTTCGAATTTTTACTGTGCGTTCGAGTCCTTGTCTTTGTTTACCATGTTGCCATTTTTAAAATTTGTTCACATTCTACGTAAAATATTACTGAAAATATCACTTTTTTCAAATTCATGGTGTAATAACTTTGTCGTTAATAAAAATGTTTTGCTTCCAAACAAAATGGGTCACACTGTATGTGTTGTATCCTATTCCACTACGGAATGAATTTTTCTTTGTGTAAACAAAAATGTTTCCCAGCTATAATATCATATAAACATAAACTTGATATTGTAAATAAATAATATTAAGTGGCAAAGTGTTATAATCTTTTAATTTATTACATTTGTATCGCTGAAAAAATGTGAGAACGTCGCTGCATTAATCCGTTCGTTGATAGGAAGTAGTAGTCTGTGTGTGAGACGCGTTTTTCAGCATTGCTTAGCAAATATTCAGTAAATATAAACAGAATTAAGTCATTCTTCCCATAATTAGCCTATTTTTAATATTATAAGCATTTAACGCCTACTTGGTAAATGGCGCCGTAAGGAATTCCGAATATAAGTTAATTAAATTGTACAGACTGGCGCTTCAGTAATTGGGTATTAATTTAATTATTTTAAACTAGAAATTAGTTGCAATCAACTTCGTGATGGACATTTCGCAGTTGACCGAATTTCTTTATATATCTTGTTAAATATTTTGCGGTCATGATAATTGATTGGTTCTTTTCATAGTATTAAAACTTTACTTTGTACTTATTTTATAAAAAATCTTGTTTGGAATTATATTGATAATATAAAGAAATAATCCTGCTTTGTGTGTACCTTCAATTTATATTCTAGTCCCCAAAATCTAGGCTTTGCTTTTAGCCGGCCTTGTTTTCGTAACACACAACTATTGCACGTGAAAGCAAATTGAAATCTTTGTTCCCATTCCAGCGGCACTAGGAACGTAAATGAAAATTTTAACTATCAACTTGCATATTGGCAAAAGAAGTTGGTCATTTTTTTACATTAAGCACAGGGGTTAGATTACTTGCTTCTCCAATTGCTTCACAGGCACCTCTGAATCTTATTAAATGATTTTTGAAAGAAACAGACATTAATCTGCAAATTGCGTTAGAGCTGTCATCAATCTCTGCAAATTTGATTTTATGTCATTTTCGTCATCAGCATAAGAGTCTTCGATAATGGTCGCTGTAGTCTTAAACAAATCTTGCACAGTAAGGTTTTATATGCCCAAAACACCTAAAGTGACAAACAGGGATACTTAAATAATATTTGCCATACCTCGAGACTTTTGCGAGACTCTCGCAAACTAAAATATCGTGATAATCACTAATTATCTTACCAGGCAAATATTTCAGTTGTGAAATAATCATACCATTAGGCATTATTTTTTTGACTTTCGAAAAAAAACGAGTACGATACTGTGCTGTTGATATCAGATTAACGACCACCTGCTTTGGTTTTGAATCATCAAGTAAAATCGAAATATCTTGGAATGGAGTATAATATGTTATATTTTCCATCATTAGTAAATTTATTTAAGGTCTGTTCTCACAATCATGACAGACAGTCTTTGCGCCGAATCCGGATTGTCAAAGACTGTCTGTGATGCTTGTGAGAACTGGCCTATTATCAACATGTTGACCATAAATGCATTTATTATATAAACACCAGTTCCACCACATTCAAACTTGTCTCTCTTAAGATTCTACAATATTATTGTGTCGAAATTTTGAGTGATTTCCTGTTTTTGCAAATAGTCGATAGAATCTTGATTAAGTGCTTCTTCAATTACAAGAAATTGTCGATACATTACCTAATTCTTATGTAATGAAAAACATTCCGGAAATGTTTCGAATACCAGTAACACATCTTACAAAATGGGTCTTCATTAGTTTATACATAGTATAGTGACGACATGTAAAGTGGTGCGTAGATTCAACATTTTAAAATGTTCTGTCAAAACCATTTTGTGGATAAATTTTTTACTTTTATTACATGTCATTTTTTTAATGGAGAATATTGATTACGCTCACTTTTATCCAATGACATTTAAAATGTATTACCCATTGTGGACTTTCAACGACCCCAGTTTATTTAATGATGGTACTACTTTAATGCTGTTCGTCTAAATGTAATTTTTAATTATAAAGCTTAGTTAATACTCTCAAGCGATCTTCTCCGTTATAATTCGCTTTTTAAAATGATATTTAGATTTATTCATGCCATCTACTTTCTGTCTAGATGCATCAAAATACCGTTTCATACTTACTTCTTGATAATTGAAGACACTAAGTATATACAGTGCTTTTCAGATAAAAGTATCCACCTTTAATAACTTTTGTAATACTGGTATTTAGAAAAAATCCAAAAACACGTCAATTTATGTTGGAAGGGGCAAGCATTATGGCTTATTTAAACTTACTGGAAAAGCCACCCCCTCACCCCTAGCAGCATCCCCTTTATTTTTTTAAATTACTTTTCATATTTTTTATGTAAAATTTGGATACTCCTCTTTGAGCTGATTTCAAAAATGTATAATACTTGTAGGTTAAAGTGGTTAGTTTATGAGATAAACAATTTTTCTTTTAAGAGCACAAATTTTACTTATTATTTACTTTCACCTTATTTGCCTGTACTAAAATGGGTTGTACAACAGTTCAAACTCTTTAATCTTTTTAACTGTGCTATTTATTATGAAGTTACAATAAGTGTTCAAAATGAGTACCATTCACTTCCATACAATGGTATAATCTATTTTGAAATGCCTCTCTGACATTGCTTAATACGGCTGGATTTAATTGTCGACATTCATTTTCTATCCTCTCTCGTTAATCATCCAGAGATTCTGGATAGAGACTACTGGATAGAAGAGGAACATGCGTGAGGATATCCCAAAATGTCCAGTCTCCGTGATCTTTTAGGGATTAGTGATGATAGCCCCCAATAATATACAAGCATTATGTATAGCTTGTCAAGTTGCTCAGATACAGAAATGATTTGAATTGTAAGATTACAAATCCATTGTTCCAAGAAGGGTTGAAGCAATAAATGTGTTTCAGTGTGATGGATAAGCAATAAATTGGGAGTCTATTTCGAATTCAGACATATGATTTGGATATACCATCTTAATATACTCGTGCATGGACTTTGGCATCCTTGAGTATAGTTTGTATCAAGGAAATATTTTGTTTGCAATTATTATGTAAGTTTATTTCGAGGTTCATTCGAAACCGTACTTAAATTGACTGTAAAAGAAGGGATATTTTGTGATGTCTAGGTAAACATTTTTATTTTTCAAAAACAAAGACAGTGGTTAAAATGTTTATCTTAATTAATAGTTGCACCTTGTATTTTCAAAATTTTATGATTCATAATTATAATATCGAGTAGAACTGCTTACATATGCATCTATTAGAATGTAGATGATTTCGGTGAGTCACTATCAGTTAATCAAGAATATTTAGTGGGAGTTTATTTATCTATTTATTATTAAAACTATTCCTTTAAGAATTGCTGAAAAATTGGTTAATTGCCGTCTTTATATTCTACTATGAATATATTTTTATACTTTGAATAATATTTTTCTCAAATATATCTCCATAACCGAAGAAATTCTCAACAATTAACAAATATATTTGGAACGGGTCAGTTTTTTAACGAGGCGGACCGGAAATCAAACGGAATGTCGCAAGTATTTATGTTATTTGTAATTGACCCCCAAATTGACCTCATATCACAATCAAGATAAGTCCACATAGATGGTTTCTGTGGGAATTGAATTAAATTACCATTCGAAGAACAAAATGAATCAGAAATCAGAATTAAAGTACTTAGCCGTACTTTGTATTTTTTTCCTAGAGATGTACGTTAACGATTGGAAATTGGAACTATTACTTTTCACTTCCAGGAAGTAACTCATCAATGTTGACATTTGAAAACAATTAACTAGCTCAGTTAATACTATAGACAGATATTTTTCAATTGGTAAAAATAACGGAAGGAAAACGAAAAAGAACCAAACAGTCTTTATGTACAATATGATGAGATTAACAAACGGATATCGTTTTAAGTACGAAATACGGGGGTCTGAATTGCCGTAGTTGGTATGGATATGTATACAGAGTGTAACAAAAAGATTGGTAATATATTATAACACTTAATCTTAATATTTTCACTTGTGAACTCAAACCGATAGTTTGAAGATTTACTGCGTTTGTTATTCCTAGAGCAATTTTCCATCTTTATTTGTGTTTCGTTTTTGTTGATGATGGCCCAGTTTGTGAAAGCAAAATCTAATAATTGACCTCATACATACATGTTTTAATTGCTGTATTCAAACAATATTCGGCTGTTCCGCATTGTATATCAATTCAACTTCAACAGTTCCCAAGTAACTGTTTAGCGTCCATCTTTGGCTATTCATTTCTTTCACATGTTTTGCAAGGTCTGGTCGATGCAAAATGCGTTAGAAGTACCGTTGTGTCAGAGTTGTGGAATTTACATTTTTTTTTTTCATTGTTGCAGATTTACTCGGATCCTGAATCAGAGAAGGCTATTATGAGCTCAATTGTCTATTGCATTCACCACAAGGAAGGTTGCAAATGGTCGGATGAACTTAGAAAACTGAAGGTAATAATTATTTTATGACCAAATAATTGGTATGACAGTACAGTGTGGTCCATTTAAGTAGAAATTAAAATATATCAAAAAACTAGTTGAATTTCTAGTAATAAAAAAAAGAAATAACTAGTATAACACTACGACCGTACAGAACATAGAAATTTGTCATCAAAATAAGTTCAATAGGTCCAAGTCGCTAACCCAAAAATTATTCTTCAATCAATATCATGATTGGATGAGAGATTGATATAAAATCAGAAGCTCCAACACAACATCCAGCCAATCAGACATGACCTTTACAAATATCGATATTTGCATCAAATTACCCAATTTGGAAAGCTGATTCTCCGTTTACGGCAGAAGCGTAGCTAGGGAGGGGTAGAGGAGGATACATGTGCCCAGGCGCTATGTTAATGGGTGCCAAAATGAGTATTGTATTATTTAATTTTATTTTTATTGAAAAAAAAAAATAATTTAATTTTATTCCTATGTAAACTATTGTTCCAAGTAAGTTTGCTAGATTGAATTTTGGAGCTTCACTTCATTACAAACTAGTTGACATGAATGATTTTGGGGCCCCCATTAAAAATTAATAACCGCCATTCTACTCATAAACAAATCGCTAATATTTTGATTGCTTCTACGAAGCCGGAGACGTAAACTTCTTCTTTCACCGTGTGATGATCGCATTCGGATCGACTACGGTGCGGCTAAGAGTGACCCGGCCTTAAGGTTGATAAAGCAACAATTACACCAGCAGATTCTCGTGACTTTGTAGTAATAACAATACTTATACACAATACGAAAGATAACAAAAGTTTATATAATCCTTAATTCAAGGTAAAATTGAAGATACATTCATATATCATATATTATTGTCAAACGTACCTCATTATAATGTTAGTTGAAAACCTAATATTGCAATAGTCGGTTATCATGACGGAGAGATATTCCTGTTTTAAAAAAATTTGTTTCTTTTTTCAGGGTCATTTGAATACTTGTAAACATGACGCCATCCCTTGTACCAGTAAATGTGGAGCGCAAATCCCTAGGGTATTGATGGAAGATCATCTCAAATACACCTGTCCACAAAGGAGAACTAGGTGTGAATTTTGTAATAAGGAGTTTACTGGACACGCCTTGGAAGTAAGTGATTTATTTTTAATTTTGATCGATCAAAATTGAATCATGGGATAACATTTCGAAGTTGACTGAGACTTTATTTCATTACATACTTTGTAAAATTTGCTTAATAACCAGAAGCTTCACTCTGCGGTACTTTTTTTGATGTAGCTTTGAGTGCTATACCCATTGTATCAGCAAAAGGATGAATTGTGCGGAAAAAACTACAAGCAGTACATAAATATTTCATCAATGTTTATAAAAAGTATACTTATGTCAGATATAAGCTTTATGTCTGTTTGCTTTAAAAAAATCAGTGTCTGACTTAAATATAATGCAATATAACATATCTCAACATCTTCATTAATGAATAAAATTTATTGTCACTACTGTAACTTCAGTTTTGGCTTTCTACCTTGACTGAGACAATTGCTGACAAGAGGTTATACTTCTGGTAATTATTTATTCCTAATTTTCCATTTTTTTATTTGAAATAACATTGTTGTGCAGTCATTACAGTTAAAATTTAGGAAATACTCTTATACTGGTCAATATTTCAACAGAAACATTTAAAACAAATCATGTCAAACTTTACTACTTCCACGTAGTATACAGACAAACATAAAATGTAGGTTCATTAACATTTAAGTTGTTATATTTCACACAAGCAGATACCATATGCAAACCAGAACATCTTAAATATAAACATAGACTTGGATAACATGAATGGTGATTGTATCATGCTGTAATTAATGAAAAACCCAGATGTCACCCACTGTATAAAGATTGGATATAAAATAATGCTCAGAGCGGATCTTGAACTCATTAAATATAACTGTTAAAGTTTCTCCAAAATCAATAAATGCGAAATTTGATGCACGTGTATCCAGCTGCGGAATAACCGAAAAAAATAAATTAGCTAAACTATTTGCATGTTCTTACGTATTTTATGTTGCTAAATTCAAATGTGTCAAAATTTAAACAGTAGGTCTTTTATTTCTTCGAGGCTGGAATCGGCGGACTAAAAAACCCATAGAAATCAAATCTATCAATTCTGGTGAAAATTGATTAAGTATTTCTCTAATTATTCAATTTTTTCAATAATTGTTCATAGCTTTACGGACTAACTAACACATAACCAAACTTTTATTATCGAGCGATCAACATCTCTCTTAACAATTTGCAAAAAGTTTTAAGTCGATCCTAGCACTTTTAAATTATTTGACAGTTACTTTAATTTGGTTACCATCCCACATTGACATAGAGGGCAACGAACTTGCAGACCAGGGCAAAAATCGCAACTTCATCTACCGTCACCGACAATATAATTATTGGAAAGGATTTAAAATCAATGTTCAAAAGAAAATCCAAAGTAACTTGGCAGCAGCATTGGGACACCGTTGACACAACACTTCCGTCAAATACAGCGATCAATTGGTCATCCCCAACCTAGTTGCTTCACTAGTCTCTCAAGGCAAGAGTTAACAGTGATAAGAAGAGTGAGAATCGGCCATTCAAGACTTACCCATGGATACCTAATGTCTACTACCACCAAACCCATTTGTTCCAACTGCAACTCTAATCTAACCATGAAGCACATTTTGACCGAGTGTCACAAATATACAGTCCAAAGACAACAGCTCCAACTATGCTCAAACTACAAAGAGCACTCTCTACTCCAATTCCTCAAAGACGCTCAGCTTTACCATAAACTTTAGAACATTTCTGTTACTGTGTGTGTATTATTGTATCAATGATCCATTTTATATTTGATATATTGTAACCGCTCCCGTGCAAGTGGCCATAGTAGCCGAGCACGTTAATTTGAATAAAAAAAATAATTATTTTTCGATGTCATAAAAATTTTTACTTCATTGATTGAATTAGTGGTAGTCTCTAGACGACGAACATATATGTTTTACAACCAGATTGATTTAAAGTCCTTTAAAATGTCAGTAAAATCATACCACCCAGTGCATTTAAAGAAACATTTTGTTGCGGAGCCAAAAACTTGTCTTGTAGTAAAAATCCATTAAAATAAACATCTTACAATAAAGTGTATTATTTTATTTCCATTGTATTCTATATTTTAATTCGTTGAATATATATTTTCTGAGTTTATTCCTGTATAGAATTGTTTTACTAATAACATTTCTTTCAAGGTTTTTTCATACTTAGATTTAAAATATCAATTTTCTGTTCCAGAATCACGTTGGTCATTGTGGTTATGAGCCCCTCTACTGTGAAAATAAATGTGGAGTGAAGATACACCGACGACATTTAGGTCAACACAAAGTAGGAGACTGTTCTAAGAGACTGGTACCCTGTAGATATTGCACAAAAGAATTCGTCGCTGATACATTACCTGCACATCATGTTAAATGCGGAAGAGTACCCGTACAGTGTCCCAACAGGTAATCAATTATAAAAATAATATAATAATCACAATCTGGGATAATGTAATAGTATATATTGTAAAAACAGTAGCCATCCGTGCAATAGATCAAATTCTAAAGATCATGAAGAGAACAATAATGGTAACATAATAAGAAAGAAATACATTTGAGAAATTTCAAAATAATATATTAAGGCACAGCAAGGTAACGGGTAGCGAACATAGGGTATGTTGTGTCAAACATGAGGTAAAATCAGTGAAATGGTTGGGAGTTTATTTGGTCCAACAATGAAGGAATCATGAGAAACATATTGAGAAATTCTACAGAAAAATATATATGGTCGTTAAAATTGGAAATCAAAACGTGAAGACCAAGAAGAATTGAACAAAGTGTTAGGAATTGTGAAGACCAAGAAGAATATATGAAAATTAAATCTTGAAACAAGAGTGCTTATTCATCTCAAAGCATTGAATCAAATTATGTGTACAATTTGCTTCTAGTTTATCTGTTTATACTTATAGGACATAGTATTTAGATTATTTAAAATAACTATCTTCAAAGGTTTGTTGAATAATGATTCCATTTTATTTTCTAGGTGTGACGTGAGTGTGTTAGCAAGAGAAGAACTTGATACACATCTTAAAGAAGAATGCACAGTTTCAGTACACAGTTGTAATTTTAAGGACGCAGGATGTAGATTTAAAGGTCCAAGATATGTTATAGAAAAACATTTAGAAGAGAACTGTCAACAACATCTAAGTCTTATGTGCAGTGTAGTTTCAAAACAACAACATCAAATTACCTCACTTAAGAGCGCCTTATCAAGGTTATCGTTAAATTATTCTGGTACTTTGATATGGAAGATTAGCGATTTTTCTGCAAAAATGACGGAGGCCAAAAGTAAAGAGGGCATGGAGCTAGTATCTCCCCCGTTTTATACTAGTCAATATGGATACAAACTACAGGTGATTAGTTGTTTACATATAGTATATCTAACTTAGTTTTTGTTATATAGGGTGTCCCACGACGAGTTAAAACTATCTGTATATCGCAAAATACCTATAGTTTTTTAGTTTTTTGTACCCCTGAATGCATTAAAATGGAAAAAACCGGGTGGTTCTATTTAAGAAAATAAAGAAATTTGATATTTATGAAGTTAAACTTTGAACACTTTTTATACACACCCTGTATAAAATGAAAAATCTCTCAACATAGATTCAAATACGTCTGACCTTGCTACAAGCGACCGAACAGAAACCATTTTCATATCTTTAAGGGTATCCTCGTAAAAAAATAATTTACAAGGGTATGCAACAGTCAAATTTTTTACAAAAAAATCAATAACTCAAAAAGTATGCATTTTTCGAAAAAAGTTTTCAAACAAAACTACTGAAATTTTACGTAGATCTCAAAAATGTACTAATATACAGGGTGTTCTATTCAAAACGACAAAGTTGCAGTCGACTTCCGGTAGAACCGGAAGTCTGCCATCTTTGAAAATATTTTAGTTAAAAAGATCGTATCCGAAAACCATGATTTTACTATACGTATTTTGCCATATACAGATAGTTTTAACTGGACGGGGGTCACCCTGTATATTTGGGCCTTGCTTTATTTTCATTACAACGTCCTGTAGTTTTTTAATATGATTTTCAAATCCATTATTTCTTTTATTCAAGCAAATTTTTGCTCTTGAAATTTTTGTCGAACATTTACAATAACAAGACTATTCTTTTTTGTGTCACGTCTATTCAAGTTTTGTTGCATATAAATTAATAATATTATCTTTAATATTGCAGGCATCCCTTTTTCCAAACGGAAACGGAGCTGGAGAAGATTCACATATATCAGTGTATATAAAAATCCTGCCCGGCGAATACGATGCACTTTTAAGGTGGCCGTTTTCCCATTCCGTATCTTTTACTTTGTTTGACCAGTCAACGTGCCCAGAAAAAGCGTGTAACATAGTTGAAAGTTTCATTCCAGATCCTACGTGGAAAAACTTTCAGCGACCCAGCAGAGAACCAGACTCCTTAGGATTCGGATTTCCCAAGTTTGTCTCACATGAAATGCTAAAGAAAAGGCATTTTATGAAAGATGACACTATGTTTATTAGAGTTAAAGTAGATCCCAGTAAAATTGTGGCTGTTTAATATAATTATTCAGCCTATGAAAGAAAAAGGGTGCTTGAAATTTAAAGTTTACTTTTTTTGTAATTATTCAAAATGAATGTTACTATTAGTTTTTGATCTCATTTTTCTCGATTTTTGTATATAAATGTAAAGATGTAAAAATATATAGTAAAGCAGAATGGAAGACTGTAAGCTAAAAAATACCTAAATAAATATTTTTTTATTGTATCTTTAGATATCCACTAACTAGGGATACACTCGTAAGATATGGAAATTTTGTATTAACCTTTGTGATCAGTAGACTGCTTTATATATTTTGGAGAATGTAAGTCTCAATGCAAAGCTAACCTATTTGCATAATAGACAAGGTGTAGATAGGGCAATTTAAATATAAAATGTATTATATCCACAATTTCATTATAATAAAGTACCACTTTATCCACTAGTGGAATAATGAAAAATACAATCTCAAATCAATAGCTACATACAGATTCAACACCATTTTTTTGATTCGTTTCCATAATTTTTGACGTTACTGTGATTGCGGATAAAACGTATTGAAATCGTGTTTTACTTGCATTTTATCCACTTAACAAAATTAAACTCTCGAACTTTGCTCTCGTGCTTAAACTTTCTTACTGGGATAAACAATACCTATACAATAAATAACTATTAGTCACTTACAAATGAATACATATTTATGAAAATTAGGTGCATAGTTGTCTCTCTATGGAATATTTGCATATGTTCACGAAGAACTTGTGAAAATTGTCAGCAGTCACAGTGAAGTTATTCACTCAATTTGAATATTTTTTATTAGTTTACAAGCAAGTAGATTTTATGTGAATAATAGTGATCTTCTCAATACATTCCAAACTAGTGGAGGGTAGGATGTAAAACCTGAGTATCAGGAAACCGAATTATATAATTATATTAAAGAGTCTAACATCTGATTTTGCTATCTGATTAAGTTTGTGCTATTTGTAACACTCCCTTTCTTGGTTCTGATGTTTACCAAGCAGCATACACATTGATTTACCTTCATATAAGTAATAAGTTATCTTTTAGTCTTTTCAATGAAATGTATAGAAGCTAGTCCTATTGCTATGTAGTTTGTTGTATAGTTTTGAATAATATTTTTACGTTGTAAAATGTTCTCAATTTCATAAATGGTTGAATAATCTTTGTAGAAAAAATAAAAATGGTTTCAAATAATTTAAATGCATATAAATCCATCAACATGATCAATTTCTTTTTCAAACCTATTAATTAAGATTTTCGTTTCCAGTTTTAATATTCACAGCGAATTTATTTGTAGGTATGTTAATAAACTACCGAATCTAAAAATTATATTATTTGAATGTACAGTAACAATTTATAAATATTATGATTATTTTATGTTTATTTCTTAGAAAGTGAGGATGCTCAGGAAATGTATAAAGTTGTCAAAATTATTTATGCATATATTTTGTTTTGTTTTGTGATAGCTGGAGAACACCAAAGTTTTTGTTTATATTCAGTTGGAATCTGTACATATAGCATTTATTTAAAACTGAGTACTTGGTACATAATATCTTAGTCATTTAGTCTTAGTTTTGTATTTCGTAACTGGCGACCATTATTCCAGTTTCTATTAAAATATCCTTAACAGCAATCTGTTTTTTATTTATGAAGTTCCTCAATAAAAACCATATGCAATACAAGTTACCGCTGGTAAACATTGCAAACAATATAAGGCTCCGAAAATTACTAGTGTACGAAAATGTATGTGGATCTTTCTCGTCAACTTTAGACATGATACTGGTGAATTCTTCCAACATTGAGAGCAATATTAAGCTATAAATGCTGGAATTCGTTGAATAGCATGAAATGCTTTGTGTGAATACAAACCTTTCTTTTTTTATTCTCAGTCGCATTAGCCTAGTTATTAGCGACAATATTATTTACATTTGATTTTTTCAGATTACAATGAAAAAGACCACTGATTTGAAGAAATCAATCAGCCTCTTCGTTCTCATGGATGCCAATATGAAAAGGAATCCATAAAACTATCACTATGATGTTGGATTGCTGGAGATAGGACATAATTTGTTTTATTAGCAGGGCTAAGGGTGGGTGGTATGAAGTTTAATTTACTGGATGGAACTTAGAGTTCTTGGGATATTTCTAGATTTGGCATAATTCAGTGCTTGGAGAATGGCATAGAGCGCACCTGTGAAAACACTGCTAATATTTGGTAATCTGAATTGCCTAGATTCATTTTTTGTAAAGATTGCTTATAGGATTTTATACGGACAACGTAGAGCTGGCACTATTGCAATCATAAAGTGAAATTTGCAGATAACCTTTGTCTGGTGCGCAATAACTAACAGGAGCGTATCCCGACCTCTTGTGGGAAGAGTGAGAGACGAAACTTTGAAGAGCTTTATTGATAACGGCCTTTCCAAATGACTTCAGTTTGTCCACGAACATATGCTAATGACATATTTTCATATTTTGGCCAGATTTCTAACATCATGTCATTACTGAAGAGATACTGGCTTGTTCCCGAAAACGATAACCCTACAAACTTACCGCAGGCTCGCCTTATAGAGGATTTTTGGGCATTATTGTCCTAGAATGTTTATCATGGAGGCTGGAAAGCCCAAGATAAAGAACAATTAAGAGAAGTTAATCTGAATTGCGTCCAGGACCTATGAGAGAAAGATCCGATATTATAGTTCAGTTGATTATTGAGTTGTAATTTATGATAGCTAATTAGTGTTTAAATGAATTTCTTCATTAAAATAAATCTGATGAATATTTTGTTTCAAAACTATTAGAACATTCCTACGTTACTCTATAGTACCTGACTGAATGTTTTAAATCTGACGAGCCGTGCTGCTGCTGCTCCAAATGGTGTTGTGAGCTGGCAATACATCCAGAAGTTGAGGTACTTAGTATTTATTTCGCTGATGACACTAGTTTAGCTTGGATTAAGTCAGATATACCAACTTTACATTGAACCATGCAAATATTTCATTATAATTAAGTACTGGGTTTATTTAAAGGGCTCCATTGTAACACTGGAAAAGCTTTAATCTTCCAGAGGAGCCTTAAAATATTTTCCAACGAGTTAAAAAAGACCAATCGCAAAACATTTCTAAAAGGTTTTGTTACAGAGGAAAATGAATTGTCTTCGAATAAGTTTATGTCTTCAGTTAATAGTTTAGGAAGTAGAGGGAAAGAGTTAATTGAGTTACTTCCTGGGTTGTCATGTAGTTATACTTGTTTGACTGAAATGCTTCTAGATATAAGTGGATTATCTTATGTGTTAAGGGAGTTTAAATTTGTTCCAGTAGAGGACATATTGTAAATAAAACTAGAATTAGCTGGCACGAATTTCATGTGAATGGAATGGATCGCTATAAGATTGTGTCAGACAAATTTTGTAAGATCCACACTTGCGATGCATCATCTTACTAGAAGAACTCTATATGATGATAGGGGCTATTGTAATCTAAGTTCATTTCTTAGCACTTGTTCTATGAGCTTGGGGCAAATACTGGAAAGTACTGTTCTCTTTGCAGTAACAATGGACCAAGGAATCGTTTCTAAAAGACTAAATGTTAGGTTGTAATGAGAAGAAACAGTAGTAGAGTTGACAAAACTATAGATAGTTTTCAGTTAACCCATGATTATTGTGTGAAGCTAAATAAAAAAGAATGATTGAACATTTTGACACTAAGACTTTTAAACAGAAGAACAAAATGTGGTATTATATTGGTAGTTCATGAAAGACATATTTGATAAAGTTTTTTTTTAGCTTATTTAGATACTTGATATAAACCTTCACCAAAGCAATCCTGCGCTGGAATGTTTCACTTACTATTTATTTAATATCTTTATAAGCATATGTTATTCTATTTAGTTAGGTAATTAATAATAATCTCTTTCAGGAGCTTTATTGCTTTTCTACCCATTATAAACTATTGTATAAATTTGTTTTAATACAATAACACTATAATAAAATTAAATATGTAAACACACAGTCTAACCAATGAAAAATTATGCACGATTATAAGTTTTAATTGTCTATTTTAAATTACTTTTCAAGAATAAGTATGTTGTGAATCTGAAAGCTATTCCATTTTTTTTTTGTACACTATATAATAGCATTTACTTTTATTTTAATATAGATTAAATCAGGTATGTTAAACAACATTATATTATTTCATGAGATTTTGTGTATTTGTATGATTTTTTCACGAGATCCTGCACAGTACACATTGTTTTACCGGTAAAACTCCTTCCTTTCTCTCCTTTATGTGACATCAAGAGTTACTTAAGGCAAATTGTCTTTCTTTCTTTTCTTTTCTTTCTTTCCTCCTTCCCAATATAACATCCGAAACCTATAACAATTTAGTGTATCCACATAAATGGTTGGCATTTGCACAATTTTTTTTTTATAAAATGACCAAATCATGTTGATCATGGCGGTATTATGGAGGGTGTACCGTAAGCTAGAGGTATGATAAATTGTTGAGAAATATTTAAAATACCCAAATGCAACTTTTCTCTAGCCTTCTTAGTTTATGAGGTACAGGCTATTTAAAGGTGTAGAAGAAATCCACGGTTTATTTCATATCTTTTCGGGGGGTGAAAGTACAAAGTTAAAATTTTTTGTATGTTATTGTCTCTTCAAAACACATCGACAGTATTAATTATATCGAATTCTAATCAGCCAGTGGCGTGGTACGAGGGGTTCGTAAACTTTTATTGTACCATATTTGACTATAATTTACGGGACACCCTCTATATAGTATAGCATTGAGTATTTTAAAGTGTTTAGTTTATTGTTGAAACAATTTTTTTTTCCAATCCAAGTTAAATAGTGATAAAGCTAAAAATTTGAGAGATCATTGGATTCGGAATGTCGTCTCTTCTTATATTTATCACTAATTTGATTCTAATATTGTATGTTTTATTCATATATTCATCATCTCCATTTATTTTAGAAATAAAAGTGCAAAATGGCTGTAGTATTGGCTCCTTTACATAATGGAAACATATTCAAAGGAACACTGTCACAATTTATAGCAGTACTAGCAGGTATCTATAAATTTAATTATGTTAGACATAAATTCAAAGGTCGTTTGTATTTCTTAGTCTTCTGGATTTAAAATTGTTCCTAAATATAGTATTTGTTAACACCCGGACAGAGTTAACTTCAACGGAACATAGGGAAAGGGACGTCCCAATCTTCTAACAAGAAAGCTACTATGAATGTTCCACTTGTACCACCTTTTTATTTGTAAATATGCTTCTTTTTAATTTCAGGTTCTATGGTTGCAATGAGTGATGGAATGCATTATGGCTGGTCAGCCCCAATTGTACCAATTTTATTGAAACCAGATTCTCCAATAAAAATCACTAAAACCGACGGTGAGTGGTTGGAAACATCCTTGATGATTGGAGCTTTCTTAGGACTATGGATATCCATGTACCTTGTAGATAAAATTGGAAGGAAAAAATCTATATTACTGGCTACATTTGTTTCCCTATTAGTTTGGATAGTTATAGCTTTGAAACCGAGAGTTGAGTACATTTATATAGCTAGAGCATTTGCTGGAGCAGCTGGAAATATGGCATTTGTGGCAGTTCCTATGTATATAGCGGAAATAGCTGAGCATAAGATACGAGGATTTTTAAGTAGCTTAATTAATTTGTTTATGCTCTCTGGCATCATTATGGTGTATACAATAGCACCTTATTCGCCATTTTATGTCCATTGCGTTGTTGGTATGTGCGTAGCATGTCTTCAACTAATTAGTTTTCCATTTATGCCAGAAAGTCCATATTATTTGTTGTATAAAGATAAACCAGAAAGAGCAGAGGAAGTTTTCAAACGGTTTAGGCTACGGGGAATGGACGTATCTAAAGAATTAGAAGATGTAAAAAATGCGGTAGCTAGGCAAAAAACAGAGAAAGGGAATTTCAAAGATCTTTTCATAGTACCAAGCAATAGAAAAGCATTTCTGATAATGGCCCTGGTAAATTCGGCACAACATTTTGCAGGAATCAGTGTACTTCTGATGAATTTACACGCAATATTAGAAGCAGCTGGTTCTATATATTTACAATCTGAATTAGCAGCTATTTTATTCTCTATAATAATGTTAATATCTGCTGCCGCAGCTTCACTATCGATGGATAAGTATGGCAGAAAAACTTTATTGATACTATCCTCTATTTTAACTTCTGTATGTTTGGTAACTATAGCTGTTTATTTTAGTTTAAAGAATTCCGGATACAATACAGTTTCTGTGAGTTGGATTCCAACTGTGTGCGTAATGATGTACGCCTGTTCTTTCAAGCTTGGCTTAGGCATGGTACCAATAGTTTTAACTGCAGAATTGTTCCCTGCCAAAATGAAAGCTTACGGCATGGCTTTAGCTGATGGTTGTTATATCGTTTCTTCTATTGTATCCCTTCTAGTCTATCAACATCTTACCAATTATTTTGGTATCGAGTATCCATTTTATTTATTTTCATTCATTTGTATATTTACGTCCATCTTCACTTATTTTTATATTCCGGAAACTAAAGGGAAATCTTTGGAAGACATACAAATGATTTTGAAAGGAAAGTATTTAGATAACAGCAAGCAGCCTCAGGTTGACGATAAAGCGCAAGTAAATGCAGATTGAATATTGATGTTAAATCGTACATATGATTGATAGTTTAAATTATCAAATACGAATATCGCTCATTCGAAATAGGTCAGCGGTGCAACCCTAAAATAACTCATGGAAAATCGAGGTAACTGACAATGAAGAGGTTCCAGGATGGAACATATTGCAGTTGGTGCATTGGGTTATTGCATTAAGATAGCAAGAAATACACACCGACCACAAATTTTTTATATATTTTGGGTGAAAATAGATACTTTTTATTTGTTGTCACTTTTTCGATGTAAGGTCGAAAAATCACTCAAAGATTTTTGAACTTCGCGGGGTCTTAAATTACTCGTTGGCCCTTGTAATTTTTATATCTTTGTATTTGCTTGTTATGCGTTACCATTCAACGGCATTACTTAAGGATTTTTTTGGAATGTGCAAAGTGTGCAAAGTAAAGTGCTACAACTATTTTTCTTGTAAAATGGGACAACTATCAAACTTTACATAAATTAATATTTTTTAATGCAAATAATATTGATATATTATAATAAAAATAAGGGGTTTCGACATCAACACGTAAAATTAAAATTGTTATTTTGTATTGAGTAGAAAGTTTATAATAATCATCGCCATCCGTTATATCGTATGCTAGTGCATTCTGACATTTTTTAGAGCCACAGCATAGATCGCAGCATTAAAGTCTTGTGACAAGCATTATATCTGCCACTACAGGAACAAATGAATTTTTGTAACTTTTCCTGGAAAAAGCATCAGACCATGACGTGGCACATAGGAGAGGACACACAGAGATAAGGCATGTGGATGACGATATCTTCAAAATGCCAACAGACCACATGACCACCAGATATATCTCTCGCAAGAACTTCAAGATTGTCATCAAAGATCGAAAGGAGCTTGAGGAAGAGAACGCACCACCACTCAGTAGAGCGAATGAACTGATCTGGTGTACAGACGGATAAAAAAATGAGCTCGGTACCGGCATATACAGCAAGTCGAGCAAATATGAAGGAATCGTCTCGCTAGGAAAATACGCCTCGGTATTTTAAGCAGAGGTCTATGCAATACTTGCATGTGCAAGAGCAAATAATATGAGAGCCGACAACAACAGGCAGATCAGGATCTACAGTGACAGTTAAGCTGCCCTTAAAGCACTTTAGGGCTATAGGGTGACATCTCGGCTAGTATGGGAATGCGGAGAACTTAGAAGTCTGGCGACTCGGAACAGTGTAACACTGGAGTGGGTCCCAGGTCACAAAGGAATCTCTGGCAATGAAAAAGCTTACGAACACGCAAGAGCAGGATCGTCAACTCTGATGAACGGACTCGAACCTGCTGTGGGCATCCCCAGATGCTTAACGTGGTCATGGTTAAAAGGGTGGGTGGAAGAACAACACAATAAACACTGGAAGAATACGCCCAGAAACATGGGAAGAAATTCATGGAAGAACCCTCAGAAAAAATAACAAAAGAACTGATCTCAATGAGCAGGAACAAACTACGCACCATAACGAGGCTACTTACGGGACACTTTCCCACAAAGGAGCACCTAAACAAAATAGGGCTGTATAACGGAGACCTTACATGCAGAAGATGCAAAGAGGATACCGAAACAGCTCTGCATATACTATACAACTGTGAGTCGCTGGACCACAGAAGGCAGAAACTGTATGGCAGAACCCAAAAATGACTCCAGAAGACTTCTACAACCAACTTGCAAAGAACCTGTATGAGCTAATACAGGGAACGGATTGGCTGTAGTCAGAACACTAGGAATATCCACAATAAGCCCAGGAGGCTGAGGTGGTGCTTTAAAAAGAACTTTTCCATTGCTCTATCTCCTTCGAAACAATTGAAATGCAGTATATTACTATTTAGTTTCCAACCATATTGTGTTATATTAAAAGATTTAATTTCCAAATTTGTATTCCATTCATTCACCACTATTCACTACTACTGCATGTGCTGGAGGTATTTTGTCAACTACTAACTATAGTATTCTTAATAGCTGCAACTTTATACCTTATGTCGATAATTGAAAATATGTTCCACAAAAACCTTTTTTTGTGTGGTTATGGCGCCTGAAATCAGCCCAGCGACAGACACAGAAACAGTAATAAAAATTACAACTCTTTTAGTGGTTAATTTGACTTGGCAGGAGAGGTGGAACCAGCCTAAAAAAAACATGGGATGAAAATACAAGTCGTGACGAGTAATTTGAGACCCGCAAAGTTGGTAGAATCCTAGAAAGTTTTTTTCGAGAATTACGATTTTAAGTGCTTCTTCGACTTAATAAGTTAAGAGGTATTTATTCTCTCCCAAAATATATAAAAATTGAGTTATTCTATCGATATCTATTTTTAAGCTTCTTGCTATTTTGCAGCTCATAAAAAATTACTGACTACTCGTACTCAACAAATTCAATGAGGTTTTTTTGTTTGCAATAACTCAATGCCCCTACTGCAATAGGTTTCATCCTGGCACCTTTTAGTGGTCGGTTATCTCGGTTTTCTAGCGTAATTTTAGTACTTATAAATAGAAAGTAACTGGATTCTCTCATTGTTATAAGTTAATTATTAAATCAATTCGATTTTAGAGGCTCTTTTTAGGCCACTTGTGGCAATACTACGCATGAA
Source organism: Galerucella calmariensis (assembly GCA_910591675.1). NCBI lineage: Eukaryota > Metazoa > Arthropoda > Insecta > Coleoptera > Chrysomelidae > Galerucella > Galerucella calmariensis. The sequence continues at coordinate 20,797 of CAJUYG010001143.1, forward strand.
ACATTGTTGAAAAATAATCAAAATCTGTTATCTCTAAATAATTATTTGCCAATATTACCGAGAAGATACTTTTTGTAATTGGTCACTATTTTTTAAACAAAACTTAATCTTCTAATCCAAAATCCTAACAAAGGTCGTCCTTCACAGATGTGTCAACCAGATGAAAATAATTTATTTTTGAATGGAATAAGTTTCTGAACATAATTTGATCGGGCAACCCTTTCAATAATGGTCATGATTATTATTAATAAAATTTATAAAACCTCATTATGTTTTTTTAATTTCGCCGACTTGTCAACCAAACAAAACAAACTCCAGTGAAAATTTTATAATATATACAACATGGAACACCTCAGTAGCTTACCTTTTATATAGTAATGACCTTAATTGCATAATGTAGAGAATTGGCATGAAAATTGGGATCCGATCTGTCTAGATCTACCTGCTTTTCATGCATACAACTCCGCTTTTTATATTAAAGGGAAGAATAACCAAACGTATCAGAAATACTTTGCTTTAGTAACTGATAAAGCTGATATTTTCGTTGACGAAAAAAGGAATATAATTCAAGAATTCACCTCGGCCATGTATTAAAAAATATTGTTACACATATCGAATACATATTTGTTGCGAAAAAAGATGTATAAAATTGAATCCTGATAATTGTGGTTGATTCCTGGACGGTTATTTCAAACCAAAAGAATTGAATTGAATAGAGACCAGTTATCTTTTGAAAATAAACGACATTTTAGAAAAGAAAACGACGAAGCTTCCTCTGACTTGGAAAACGATGAAGCTTCCGGTGAGTTTGATCCTGGATAATTATTTATAACAGTGTTTAGGATTACAATGTTATTATTTTTTTGCTTCCTCATTCTTTGAGGGTACAGAACTTTGGAAAATTAAATATATATTATGGAATTTTTTTAAATATTCTATGTTAATGTTACGCGTTACGTGCCTCATGTCAAATGTCACGAGTCTTGCGTCAAATGTCACGTATCTTGCGTCAAATGCAGTTTTTACGTCAAATGGTCCGGGTGCTACGTCATTTTGCATTACGTTAAATGTCTTACTACAAAGAGGTCCCGTGGCACTTCGAATGTCACGTGTGTCTTATCGAAAGTCCATTAGTTGCTTGTTTTTTCATTCGTTAAGACTATTGACTGTAGGATCATGTACGATTTCATGCAAGCATGTCTCGTTGGAAGTTTAATTTTATATGAAAAAGCTGCAAAGTATGGAATAATGACTGATGAGTACTTTTGTGATCCTTCTTTTTCACCACCATCTTCCCTATAATCTACAGCAAGAATTTATAAAAAATTGCGGCTAACCAGAATGCCCTTCAAAGAAACAATTCTGTAGACTGTTTTTACAATATCTTCATCTTAAAATATTAATCAGCTACTTAATAATAATCTCTTTAAGGACTTTCATAGTGTATTTAAATGTTATTAACTATTGTTGTATGAATTTGCAAAGTTTGTTTTAATAGGATTCCATCATACATATTTGACAAGATTGGATATGTAATATGTAAATATTTTAATCAATGAAAAAACAATGCTTTTTATTGCCTATTTTTCATTACTTATGTTTTCAAGAATAAGTGTGATGTGACAATAATTTTTTTTCCACTACCGTATTCTTTAGTTTTCATTTAGCCCCATTAAAATAAATATTTTTGCGTTCGGTGAGTAAAAAAAAATAATATTTCTTAAATTTTGTGTATTTGTATGAGTGGTGTATAATTAAATCAAGGCGCGCAGTGATATTGTTCAAACTTATAGAGTTCTATAAATATTCTAACCGTATTGAATCACAGCAATGTAAGTGTAACAGGCACGCAAAACTGATAGGTTAACATTGACAGACGAAGCCATGTGCATGTTATGTAGCCTAGAAGAGGAAGACATCCTATAGAGAACATGCGTGTCCTTGCTAATTAGACACTAGCGTCCATGGTGGCGAACATTTGCACTTTCTGTGTGAGATAAATTAAATATTATACCACTGAAAAGTTATTAAAATTATTCATTCTTTTTTTAATTTCTTGGGAAATTAAACCACAATATT
>CAJUYG010001143.1:42875-78691 GCA_910591675.1 Galerucella calmariensis
CGAAAATGTGTCTAAAGTACGTACTTTACACACGGTAGTAGAAAAATAACTATTTTATGTTTTTCAACCCCTTCAGAGCACTTTTTTTTTTCTTCATGTGCTCGTAGATAAAATTTTGTATGACACTTGTGCGTGAAGTACTTTTGCGCACTCGTTGCGATAAAGGCATTCGCTAAGGTATAACTTCACGCATTTGTATCATAAATGAATATTGTACAACTAGTGCGCAAAGCGTCACTTTTCCAACGAGCGCAGAAGTTTGTCTAGCGAGTGGGGAAAGTGATTTGCGTACAAGTTGTACACAATATTTTATCTACAATCACATTTATTATTGAAATAAATACAGTAATTTTTATTAGTTATTTCATTTAAAATTTGAACAAAAAGAACTTACAATATAAAAATAAATAGAAAAATCAGTTGAATGTATAATTAAATATGAAATTTTAACAATTTTATATTGAAACCTCAGGTAACAAATTTTCGGTTGCAGTTCAAGCCTTTTCAATAATATCTGGAGGATTATTTTGAATGTCCGAATTGGACAACTCAAAAGATAAATTATATGGATCTTGGTTCATAATTCCTAAAATAATGCTTAATAGGTTAATGTTTTTATCATTAATAAATTAAAATAAATAATGAAATACATAGTTTACTTAGGTACTTAGAAGGGGTTGAAATCGTCAACTAAAAAATTTTCTTTTGTATATTATAACTTTTTTTAGATAGAAAATTTTCATTTCAACAAAACATGGGTGAAAAACCCAATTCATTCACTATCTCTAGAAGTTTTTTCTAAAACTTTAACATTTAGGAGAAAAAAAATGCATCACGACTCATGTTAAACAGCATTTTATTGAACAACAGCCAACCAAATTATTATTCTCCTAGGTGGGCTAATACTAGTAGTAAACAAACAGTGAACAAAAACCTGTCGAAGTAATCGTTTTATTCACAAATAATATTTACCAAATTTCCAGTCTTTAGCTTAATATACAGGGAAGAGTTGTTAGTTATTGCAGCATTCACAGCATTCAATTTCTCGATCACGTCTCGAAAAAAATATGCAGTCTCGTCTCGATATCGCTTACTCGCTCTCTAGCACAATATGGCCGACCTGTCAATGTCATGTGCTGTGGAATGGTCTATAAACCATTAGATCATTCAACCAAATAAACTAAAATTTCTTTCTTTTTAGTTGTAAAACATAAATTACATTTTTTGAGACACCCGATCTAAGTTTTCCGTTTATTATATGCGCTATGTGCTATCAACTCCTTTGAAACGAACTTTAATCGGCTTTGATAAGAAGCTGAATTTGTTTGGTGAAACATGAATACTGTCAAATACCAGATTGGACTATTATCAATTCCCCACTTTTGTATTAGATTGTTTTCTTCTTTATTTTCTCTAGATTTTGTTGGTATTTCAGTCTTTTCTAAAAACCGGGTTTATTTTGTATATCTTCAAATATACGTGTTCTAATCAAGGACTTCATTGATTTTCTACAGTTCACTTGAAGAATCAATATATATTTCGCTTACCTCATAATATTCACAAAACTATTTTATGTTATCGAATACTTCTTTTTTGTATTAAAATGTAAACCAATACCGTACTTTTGAATCGGCGTAAACTAAATAAAATGGGTATAGAGTATATCGTGATGTATATAGACTTAAAAAAGAAAAGGAATGACCACTTTGTGTTATTGCGTAGTTCAGTTGTTGTTATAGTTGCAGCAAACGTTGCCGCCAAAGGTTTTTTTTAAAACAGGCATGAATGCGAGAGGGATCTACTCTGAAGAAGAGCAGCAGACACAATCATGTTAAAATGAATTATTTCTTATTCCACAGCACTTTAATTAAAAAAAAAAAACGATTCTGTAGTCAAATGTTTGTGTCAGTGTATCGATTTTTGGAACTTTAGTTCTTTACGCCAGGTTATGTTTGAGCGACCAGGGGTCGCGACGCAAAAGATCTGACCGTTACGCGTTACGTTACGCTGCGTTATGTTACATTGCTTCGTTATGTGCCTTGCTTTTGCGTGCTTGTGCCTCCTTAGTCTCCCTCTCGTTAACGAAGCAGCAATTCATAATAATAAATATGCTCATGCCCGGATTCGAACCCGGGCCGCCCGCGTGCAATGCGAGCATTCTAACCACTGAACCACCGATGCTATATTGAAATTCTATGCAAAGCTGGTATTCGCAGTGCTAGTGATCAACTTGAATTTGTTCGGATAAATTTTTACTATTATTTCCATAATTTTTTTTTCGCGATTAAGGGGTCTAGCTACTTTTCGAAATACAGAGTGTTGAAATTTTGAAAACTTGAATGTTTTAATTCGATAACTTTAAAATGGATGGATAAATTGATTTGACATTTGGCAGGTAGTTTTTAAATGTAAAAGGGCATATTTTGAAAGAAATTGTAGTTTGTGCAACTAGTGTGGATATGATGGCCATATCGCACGAGGACGAAGATGAAGCACGACGCCGTAGGCGGAGTGCTCAATCGTTCAAGTGCGATATGGACAATCCACACGAGTCGAGTGGCTCAATCGTTCAAGTGCGATATGGACAATCCACACGAGTCGAGCAGCATATTTTTTCTACGACCCACTTAGGAAAAAATCTAGAAAATAAAAATTTCTATAAACTGTAATATAACTTCAAATTAAAAATTTAACAATTCAATTTTATGTTTCCACTAATTTTGTGGTGAACGAATGTCCAATTTGTATAATGCCAGTCGGACTCCCTCATGGAGGGTACCGTACCATTATCTATAATAATGAATATTCTGCTAAATATTTCAAACGTCTACCTGTTGTCGTTATTAATATCAAGCAGAATGATTATTTAAAAATAAAATTAACAATAAAAAAAATTCCTCGCGGGGAATCGAACCCGGGTCTACCGCGTGAGAGTCTTACCACTCAACCACCAAAGAATATGCAAATTGTTTATCTATAACGTCAGATGTATTACATAACTTTTGCTTAAAAGGAACTAAAGTTCCTACCGTGTGTCCCGCGACACGTTGTACCTTTTTTAACCATACATTGGTTGATAACTTTGTCCAAAATCCTATATTTGATCCCAGATTAAGTGGTATAATGTATTACCAATATTTTCGTAACACCCTGTATGTTAGATCTTATTCAAAAGTGGTCTTCAAGTAGACTTTTTCCTTCTGATAAGTACTTCCCCACACTAATATCATCTTTTGAACTGTTAAAATCGTAAAAAGTTAACATGTTGAAGTAACAAAAACAATATTACAAAATAACAATGAATATTACATCTTTATCGTTAGTCACATCATGTTTTCTTTAACTCGATCCAAGTGTAATTTTGACATTAAGCATAACTGTCACGTAGAAATGTGTAATTTGGCAATACCGTTTGGTAAGTTCACCTCGTCTTATATCATTTATCATTGAAGTACATAGACAAAGTACAGAGATATCTGAATGTCCTCGGATACTTACATTACATTTTGTCGTTAATAAGTATTTACAGATGGGAAGATGAATGGCACAGTTGCAATCATGACAGAAAGTTTGCCGAGTTGTAGTGTTTATTCATTACAAAAAGTGAAATATTTTCTTAATTTAAATCCATTTATTTTATAAATGTGTTTCAAGCAAATACGTTTCCATAGTCTGTGTTGATGAAAACATCAGAAGAGGATATACCGGAAAAAAAATTGATATATTCATTAAAAGCCATGTTCTGCTTAAAGCTATCATTAATCCAACAAAGTTCCTCTGTGCCGGCACACGAGGGGATTGGAGGTGATGAAATGGCAGACCAGTTAGCTGAAGAAGGTTCTAAAGGAAAGTTCATAGGTCAGAACCGTTTCGTGGATTCACAAAAGATTACATAAGATGAGAAATGGGGAACTGGCAAGTTAACAAACACCAACTCAAATGGTGACACAAGGACACCTCCATACAAAGAGTTAACTGAATAAGGTACAAGGTCGTTAAAGCTGAGACATTTGGAGACAGTTACCGACTTAGTGACTGGACACTGCACCCTGTAAAGTATCTGCACATAATGGGCAAAGTGTGCAGAAAATGTGAACATCTACTCACATACTCTGCTTCTGTAAGGATTTACAAGGACTCAGACAGAAACAAATTAGAGAGAAAACAATAAAGCTATCACAACTACTGAAAATCCTCCCAGTTAAACTGGTGGCCTATATAGAAGACACGAATTGAAGAAAATAATATGGGAAATTGTAGAAATATTCTGTTCAAGTGCCTGAGGACTTTATCCTTTTATCAAATATATCAAATTTATCAATTTAGTACATTCACCAATTATATTGGAAGCTTATTTAAAATCTATCTAGTTAGATCCTCTGACAGCGGCATAATTAAAGAAGTATTAAGGAAAATACTAGGTACACGTTATAAACATATCTATTTTAAATATTCTAGACATAAATATGCGTTGCAAACAACGCATGAAATCCAAGTTTTCCAATTTATATGCAAGTCGCACTCCTCACAATGGCCTTTAATAGTTTACTGTTTACCAAGTTCTGCAGACATCAGTGCGCCCAGTAAATTATTTAACACAATTGATTAATAATTTTGGGAAACGAAAATCATAAAATTGTCTCTCTACGTGTGCTCGTGAGATATTTTTGATGTTTTCCTGACAATCAAATTACCAGGTGCTAAAAAATAATGTTTGATCATCTCCTGTACGAACCTAGTCATTAAAATAATTAAAAAGAAATATCTAACAATAGCAAAAATAAAAACTAACTGTATCTTAATACGTTAATTAAAACTTGTGAATGGTAACGGTTAAGATTAATAAAATAATCTAATAGCCGTAAAAATTAAGTCACTATATGACATAAGCATAACCTATAAGTACACATCAGACTTGTGATCCCATGTCAAACCTCATAAAGCTAACTTCTCTTGTAGTGTATGTACGTCACAGCATATATGGCGGATGATTTGAATGATCCAAAACTTAAAAACCTTGTGAGAATAAAAATATTAAAAAGAATTGATTCATTATGATTTTGTTCACCACTAACTATGGAGAAAGCAAAATATTTTTGTTTAACACCCCATTGCCAGGAATGTTATCGTGTTGTATTATTTGGTTTGAGGTTATATTAGAATTTAGTGTGAAGGTTGACCAGTGACAGAAATTCGTACGTACTTGGAAAAGATCAATATAAGCGGTTTGGTCACATTCACCAAAAAAATGCAGATTTACAGAAACCTTCAAATTGGCATCCTGCCCATAAACATTCATTAATGTACAGTTGTCAGAACCAAACATGAGCCCCGGAAAATATGCGAACTAAAATAAGGTCATCGCAAGCAGCCAATCAAGAGCCAATGTTAACGATTGTCCATTAGTAATTGTTAAATATAATCGAAATGATATGACCGAGTGATTTCATCATTTTATTCATTCTGTATCAGTGTTGTCAATGCGAGGATGATTATCCAATTTTTAGACAATTTCACTAATTTGGATCCAATAGTTTTTCGAATATTTTGTAGAAGGGATATATAAAATGGCTCTTGTTTTTGGGGATTTTTCATATTGACTGGGGTCGAAGACTTTATTTATATAACCAATGTGTCCTTTTAGGAATTTTGACAAATTCTGATAATTTGAATAGTAAGTTCGGATAATTTTCATTTTTGCATCGACAACACTGGACTACAACCAGTTCATAGGTATTTTGTTGCTTTCCATAGAAACTTGAACCTTCTTTTTCATGACATTAATACAGTCATGTAATGTGAAAATATAGACATTCAAACGGTAGTTTTAATTTTGGTCCAATATAAATTTTTTTATCAATATTTAGAGTTACATTTTTAGCAAATTTGACTTTGTTTACATATTAACAGTTAACATTTATGGTACCGATATTTGGTTATCGATTCAAAATATCGAATTGTTACTACAAAAATACAACTACAGCGACATGAACACGCCCACCAGGGCTCACGTTTGCTTCTGCCAGCTGTATCCATGAAATTTATTGCAATACCATTTTTATCAACAACCATTACCATTTATTTGGGAACCACAAAAAATTTGATTGATTGAATGATTATTATATAGTACCTAACTAGTGCGGAAAAGTCACTCTACTCACGTATTAGGTGCACCATTTTTTCTACTAGCATGCGGAAAAAAACCCAAAATTTAATATAAAGACGCACACTTATAATTAAATACGTATTAACAAATTAATTATTATTATTCGATTCATTTGATGAGACTTATACCAGGGCCAATAAAAATTACTCTAATATAATATTTATTTATGTATTTATTTATTTATTTTGATACAATATCCAACGGGACACGCCCAATTCCAGGATAAGGTGAACAAACACAAATATGTTCTACATAACAAAATATATGATAGAAAAAATAATTAATTAAACAAACCATATTAGCATGCATGCATAGGATACAATGAAAACACACTGAAAAAAAAAACTTTTAGAGCAAGAAAAAAAAGTGTGTGTTCAGCATGCCCATTTCAGCTTTGAAATGAATATACAAAATTACAAACTTACAATGTTATAACCCCTCTATAAGAATTAGATTTAAGTAGTTAAAAATGCACGTTTAATTGTGGACAATTGGCAGTTCAAAATATCTATTTTTGTTTCGATATTTGAATAATTATAAATCATCTTATATAGAGGAGACGAGGATACGTTTGTCCTGTAATTGTTCTGATAAAATAACTGGTTTTGACAAGAGTTGACCCTAGGAACACGAAGATATAATAAATTATTAATATAAATGCAGTCAACCTTATAATTAATAATTTTAAACAAAAATATACTCTAATATAAGTTTTTTTATTAAAAATCATAGCAGAATTGTAATAAATTTCTTAATTTCTCACTCGTTTGGTAAATTACAACCATACAAATATTTATTTTAAATATTCAAATGTCAGTATACTCCCGAAAAACTTAACAAACTTACTTTCCGCACAATAGTAGAAGAAATAAATAAACTTTGACATTGTTTATGTTGACATACGCTTTCCATTCTTCTATGAAGTATGTTCATTGTTCGTAGAGTTGGACCATATTTCTCCCGAAATGACACAAATGGAGGAGATACCTACACTTTTTAAATAAAGAGTTTTCTGAATTTCTTGATGAACTACCACTAAATTAAAGACAAAAAATATGATCCCAGCATGTTAAAGCTACATGTCAATCTGCTATAAATAATTGGGAATTTCTCGTCCGCACTTTTAACGATAAAGTTATCGGGAGGTACATGGAGTTTCTTTGGCATCCAAGGTGTCCAGATATTACCCCTCTAGACTCCTTTTAGTGGTGCCTCTTAAAATATATAATAATATTCAAGTAATTTTACATGTTTTATTATTTATTATTGATAAATGGATCATGAATGTTATAAATGTCTTAAAAAAATATTTTATCTAGCAATTTCTGAAGTGTCTATTGTCTTCCAATTTTTATCTGGGAATTTCAAAAATGTACAATTGTGCATATTTTTTTTGCTGCTTAATCACAATTTCAATGAACATTCTATTTTTCTCTCCGAACAAATAATTATTTTTTGCTTTCCCTGTATTTCAGACAATGTTTTAAAAATATTTTACCCGATTATGTATCTACATATCTACAGGGTATATACGTCACAGCATAAATGGGGAACTATTTAAATCATCCTAAGGTTTTTTCAAATCGATATAAAAACCATATGAGAATAAAAATATTGAAAATAATTGATTTCCCTTTATGATTTTGCCCACCACCCAACATTGAGAAAACGTTTAACACTTGATTGTATACAATGGACATCGATGAGACAAAATCTACTCAAACGGATAATAATTTATTGTGAAACGGTTAATTGCAAACATTTATATGAAAAAACAATTTATTGCATTTCCATTTCTATTAACAAAGAGCATTAAGTAATACCATTATTTAAAAAAACAGATTATTATGGTTACGAAGCACAATTTATAATAATTATGGATTGTTATAATAATTAGATATTAATAATAAATTTTAATTTTGTAGATAAATTGCGTTATGTTATCGGTATAATGTGCATTCAGAGGTTGATAGATTGATTGGTTCAGCACCACCGGTCAGAGGCTTAGAGTTCTCGGCACCTCAGCCCTTAGGCTTTTTGTGCTCTTAGTTGTGCCGTTTATATGTATGAAGAGACCGATAGCAAAGATTACAGAATAAAATATTCTATAATCTTTGACTAGGTCCTTCTTGGATGCTCTTATCCTAGGAATATATGTCTCCAATGAGATAATGTTTCACAGTCAAAGATAAAAGGTTTGTTTGCTGTGTTGTCGTTTTTGCACGTGTCTCCAGAACGACTGATGTTTAGTTTGAGTCCAGCGAGATATACAACCACTTGCAGTAGTTTTTAGTATTTCAAATACCGGTTCAGGACCAGTGAATGCTGTTTCAGACACCAGCTTTGTTAGGATGTCTGCCTTTTCATTTCCTGCATTGTCCTTGTACCCGGGACGCATTTAGGCAAAACGTACCACATATTAACCATTGCTCTAAAATCTGCCGTGCTGATTGGTCCGCGACTAAACACGGTACGTTTTGTCTAGATAGGGTCGAAAGCAGGTGGATCGCCCTCGTATTAGAAGCTGATGTAACAGAGCAAGAACGCATTCGGCAAAAAAGAGAGAGCGATTGATACTAGGATTCTACGGGTTTCAATAAGAAATAAAAAACTAAAAAAAAAGGTAGAACGTGTCGCGGGACACACGGTAGGAACTTTAGTTCCTTTTAAGCAAAAATTATGTAATACATCTGACGTTATAGATAAACGATTTGCATATTCTTTGGTGGTTGAGTAGTAAGCATACCAGAATCTTACGCAGTATACCCGGGTTAAATTCCTCCTGAGGAAGATTTTTTTTATTGTAAATTTTATTTTTAAATAATTCATGAGGGAGTCCGACTGGCAACATCTACTAATAACAGCATCGTATATTTAAAAAATGAAACCGTAGCATTATACAAATTGGACATTCAGTACGTTTACCACAAAATTAGTGGAAACATAAAATTGAAAATGTTTAATTTGAAGTTATATTACAGTTTATAGAAATTTTTATTTTCTAGATTTTTTCTTAAGTGGGTCGTAGAAAAAATATGCTGCTCGACTCGTGTGGATTGTCCATGTCGCACTTGAACGCCATCATATCCACACTAGTTGCACAAACTACAATTTCTTTCAAAATATGCCCTTTTACATTTAAAAACTACCTGCCAAATGTCAAATCAATTTATCAATCCATTTTAAAGTTATCGAATTAAAACATTCAAGTTTTCAAAATTTCAACACCCTGTATTTCGAAAAGTAGCTAGACCCCTTAATCGCGCAAAAAAAATTATGGAAATAATAGTAAAAATTTATCCCAACAAATTCAAGTAGATCATCAGCACTGCGAATACCAGCTTTGCATAGAATTTCAATATAGCATGGTTCAGTGGTAGAATGCTCGCATTGCACGCGGGCGGCCCGGGTTCGAATCCGGGCTGGAGCATATTTATTATTATGAACCGCTGCTTCGTAAACGAGAGAGAGAGAGACTAAGGAGGCACAAGCACACAAAAGCAAGGCACATAACGAAGCAATGTAACATAACGCAGCGTAACGGTCAGATGTTTTGCGTCGCGACCCCTGGTCGCTCAAACATAACCTGGCGTAAAAAACTAAAGTTCCAAAAACAAGAAAACCCAGGTCCAAACCCGGTTGATCAAAGTGTAACTATGTATAGAAATATCAGAAAATAAGAAATAAAAAACTAAAATAAAAAAACAAGCACCTATCCCGGTTTCGAACCTACGACCCCTGAGTTGTAAGCACAATATCCTAACAACTGCGCTAATCAGCTCACATTCAGATACATCGAATAGAAGGTTGAAAGCTTCTAATACGAGGACAATCCGTACCTGCTTTCGACCCTATCTAGACAAAACGTACCGCGTTTAGTCGCGGACCAATCAGCACGGCAGATTTTAGAGCAATGGTTAATATGTGGTACGTTTTGCCTAAATGCACCCGGACCCACTAATTGAAGGGTTAAGCTATAGACACAACTTGACAATTGGATTATAAGAAATATGCGTGTAACAAATAAATTGACTCAACCCTTATTAATACGTGGGATTTTCCGATAATAAATGCGTACCCTTGATAGAAATGAAACAGATTTTTCATAATTCTGGACTAAGACAACGAGAATATTAATAAATATGTATGTATGTTCGTCTATTATCAGCTTTACAAAACATAATAATGCACTTCAGATTTGAAGGATCTAATAATTAAATACTTTGTGAATTATTCATTCAAATTTTGTTTTTTATTTGTTGATAAAAATAAGGTCAAAATTGTTTTTAACATGGAAAACATCTAAATTGGTTATGGAACTTAATCAATTATTATTTTTTACTGCAGTTTTTTGGTAAAAAGGATATCGACAATAAAATCCAGGAATTCAATCTTGTCACTATATTATGGTAAAATTGAAATTTCAAGTGCATTTGCCTGGGTTTTCTCGATTTCTTTTTAGTTTTCTATTTCTTATTTTCTGATATTTACATATTTACTTCAATATTGTTGTTACTACTAAATTTGGCAACGTTGGAATCTATCGGGAAAATAAGCTCTCGCCTCGCCATGATGTCCGATACGCTTTGCCGAATAGTGGTGAGCCCTCATGTTCTATAAACATTGACCTGACCTAAGATGATGAGAAATGTTGGGAATTCCATTATCTGTCTGGAAATATTATGATTGCTTAAAATGTGGAAAATAAAAAAATTTTATCTTTTTTTTAAATAAAAAACCTGGTCAAAAATAATAATAAACATAATTAATTCCAACGAAGTTAAAATTAAAATGGTTTTCATAAAATTTCTCACACCCATCCTTGAAAAGAACCAGTTTTTGCTTCACACATTCCGAATGAATATTTTGTAGTATCAAAAACTACACCTCGAGTATCTTTAACTATATCGTCACTGATAAACAGGTTTTGCGAAAACATAATACGTCAAAAAATGTCAATTTACGCACAAGCTGTATAAAAACGTGGTTGTTAATCAAATTCCAAGAATAGATGATTCAAAAAAACTCATTTGAACTGTGTTAGAACACATTGTTTAAGGTGTCGACTGTAGCAATGATGCGATACAGTGAAGCAATGTCAAGCGCAGGTATTAATTGGATGGGTGACCACTAGGGGTAGAAGCATATCACAGCTCGCAGGCATTATACCTATAAGCTCGAGGTATAATATAGACATATCGTCTTTTGGGAAGAGGTTAAACCGAGGTTCAGAGTCCATGGTTGTTGGGCTCGATAATGAGCCCTACCATAGGCTGGAACATTTACCAGGCTGTCGCTCAAAGTTTCCTCCTCTAGATCAGAGAATCTTCACATTGATCTGTCACTCACATCAGCTTCACGTGCTTGTGTAGCTTACAGTGCCCTATTACCGTACCTACTTTGACTTGGAAAGTTATCTAGTTTGTCCTTGTGGCCAAATTTTTTGTCGACTTTGCGATGCCGCAGAGAGGTTCCGGTCCAATGAATAGCATTTATGAGCCTTATCAAGTCATTTCATTTGCCAATTCCTTACCTTTATGACCCTTGATCGTACCCTGGTACTTAGGCTACCATGCAATACAATCCATATAATGTATGTAAGTACTTTATAAGAATAAATTATTATTATTATTATATTGAAAAACTCTGTGCAAATACTATTCCAAAAATCTAACAATAACTTTGTTATTGTTCTGATATGATCAAGATGAACGAAGAATGTAAAAAAGCTCTATACTAGTGGCTATTTTTAAATAATTTATGAAGAAATACAATAACGGACTTTCCCACAATCACCAATAGAGTAATGTCAGTGCCCTCTCATACTACGAACTAATTCTTATAACGTGCAATTGCCTCAAGGCTACATTTCAATTTTAGGATTAGTCATGTTGGTGAATATGTATTTGGTTAATAAAGGGGGGAAGCCCCTTGAAAAAACCCATAAATTTAATATTATTATTGAGTTATAAGTGATGGAATTGACTGAAAATGCGCGCGCAACCACTTGTATTCAATTTAGGCTGAGATATTGCACTGTGTCAAACGGCTCAGAAATAAATGTTCCAACAATAATAAAAAGTCTGCCACAGGCAGAACATCTAAGGCAGTTACACGTTTTCGTCACCTATTAAAACAAACCAAGCATCGCTCATCGCTTAATCGTGTGTGGACGTACACTAAAACTAAGCCAGTTTAAAAATATTCTTCGTGTATTCTTAACGATCTCAACTAATTAAAATGGTTGCTCCACTGCTATTGTTTACGTATTCGATAACCTCTACGTTCTTTTTTCTTCGAAATTAATTCTCGAATCATGTCTATAGGCAAAAGTATGCAGAATGCAAAGTATGTTAAAGTTATGTAAGGCGGATTATATCAGGAAGCCATGCTACTTTCTCCACGCCTTTATGTTGGCTACATACTACGAAAGTGATTACTGATCACACTTTACTGGTTATTCAGAATAGCGTTTTATATTATTATGAAATTGAATGACGATATTCTCAAGAGTATTCGATAATATAAATTTAGAAGGATATTATTAATTTGAAAATACAGAAATTAAGGACGCTAACTTATTTAATTTTAAAAAATCATTCTGTGAAGTTTCTTTATCTACGACCACCTTTGAACCTGCGAACCAAAAAAGTGTGTGAAATCATACATACGTTGAAAAGCGTGCGTAAATGAACCACGCTTTTTATATGGGACTTTCATTATAAAGTGTGCGTTAATGACCAATGCTTTTTAAATGGGGTTTTCATTTTAACACTCTTTTTTAGCTACGTATTGATCGAGTTGCCTTGGATTTAGTCGTGGTAGAAACTTTTGTGCTGTCAGTAAATTTGACATAAGTGTCAGACATAGTGAAAAATATTTTCTGTTATATTCAAAATTTTATTTACGCTTATTTCAAATGAGAGAGCTTCGAGTCGAACGCATTTCTTCGGATTGCACACCACCTGAAATTCGAACTCGTTGTGTATATATTTGTATATAGAATAGTTATTTATGTAACTAGTGTGTAAAGTAGACTTTTTTTTGACGAATGTGAATATTGTCGCATGAGCCGAAGGCGAATGCGACAATCACATGAATCGAAAAAAAGGTCTTTACACACGAATTGCATACAATATTTTTTCTACTAGCGAATATTTAATTGAAATACAAAAGTTTAATAGTAATTTTCTTTACGCACTAGTGCGTAAAGAAACATACTTTACGCACTAGTGCGTAAAGTAAGTTAAATTTTTAGAAGTCTTTTTATAATAATCTAAAATAACATCATAGTTTTATAAAAATATTCAATTCCTAAATATAAAATACAATTGCTTACTCTAGGTATAGTCGGAAGATCTCAATTTAAATTTTAAATGTCAGATTCAATTCACAAAGAAATGTCAGTCACTCACCGCCAACTTATACCTATTTACCGTATTATTTCCAGTACTCAATAATTATTTAACAATAATTATTAGGTTACTTTACCGAATTCTATTGGTTTCTATCTCCAATTTATGAAAAAAACTTAGATTTAATATCTGTTTATTATACCTATATTTTTATAAGACTAGATATCTATAACTACATACATATTGGAATTTTTTCTTTACGCACTAGTGCGTAAAGTAAAACTCTTTACGCACTAGTGCGTAAAATAAAGTTTTACGCACTCGAAAATGTGTCTAAAGTACGTACTTTACACACGGTAGTAGAAAAAATTTATTTTTATGTTTTTTAACCCATTCAGATCACATTTTTTTCTTTTTTCTTTTTGTGGTTGTGGGTGAAATTTTGTATTACACTTGTGCGTGAAGTATTTTTGCGCACTCGTTGCGAAAAAGGCACTTGCTTCGTTCGTGCATTTTCGCAACTCGTGCGCAAAAGTATAACTTCACGCACTCGTATCATAAATAACTATTCTACTTGCTGGGGTGAAATGTATGCAAACCTGCAGACAAGTTAATTGTACTTTATTCAAATGATCCTACACTTTTTTGCCGTGCTAACAATTTGCGTTTTTTGGCATGATGTGCCTACATAGGTAGGGAATTTATTCTTTTTTCTTTTATTTTGTTTGGGAATTGAATCACAATGTTTTAATATTTTTTATTTGGTCGTTTCGGCAGCGTTCCAGCTAAGCTCTCACAGAAGCAGAGTAGGTGTTTCATCATACACATTCTCTGCACATAGGATCATAAACTTTTCCGATTTTGTGTAGATGTTTTCTCAAGATACAGTGTCCAATGGCCAGAAAGGTAACTGTCTTCATATGCCTCACTTAGATCCAAAAGCCTGGCTGCTTGTCTTCCTTGTTCAGTAAATCTATTGTATGGAGGTGTCCTTGAGTCAGCCTCCATTTGGTTGGGTGTTCCTTATCTAGCCTGTTACCGATTCCTCCTCTTATGTTATCCTTGGTGTTTCCACAAAATGGTTCCGGACCTATGAAGTCACCCATATCAGGTAAGGTTGATATTATTTACAATTGAGGCTAGCGTTGTTTTGACTCTCTAAATATTGTTGATTGGATAGAATAGTTATGAGAGCAATATTTCATTACCAGGTGTGAATCGAAACCAGATTTTCCGATCCAAAGTCCTATCTGCATAGCCAACTTCTCATATTTGCCTATCTCGTATAGAATTTCCAGATTAACCTCACCTTCTTCACTCCAAACGGTTCAAACTAACTTCTCTATATGGTAAACTGTTATTACCATGAGTAATTTATGTCCAAATGTCAATTTTTTTATTTATCGCGCATAAAATAATCATATTTTATAAAATGCGTAATTAAAATAATTCAATTATTCAAATGGAATATTGACATTAATGAAACAGAACATTGTTCATTCGTGATAATTGCTAATTGTCATTATCAATTATTCCTTAATTATTTATTTTTTATTATTATCCAGGAGCTAAATGATTACTGTTGCCGTGAGATGTGCAGTTTGTCTTTTGACCATTGGATTAAATTATTCAAGATTGAAAAAGCTAAATCCCATTTTTTTTATTTATTCACGGCATCAACCACTAGGCTTATTAGCGGGAGTGTAATGTGAAAATATTATTTTGTTAAATAAGTCAGTGCTCTTTAGTATAGTTTGTCACATTGTCCATTTTTAAAACTAGGGAATCTTCAATTTGATCAGGTAGTTAGCCCTCGAAAAAGTTCATCCAGTCCTGTATGAATGACGAGAATAATCTCCGGCTAGATCTCGGAGAGGACGTCTACGTCCAGGTTCAGGCGCACCAGGTATGTGGGGGGTGTTCGCCGATGCCATATTTGCATTCAGCGACCCAAAAAAAACCCCTTTACGATTTTCAGTTCGTCTTTTTCGAATGTGCCTGGAAAAGCCTAGGAGAAGATGTTCAGGTCTAGGTTGCAGTACACCAGGTGCTCGGGGGATCGTTTTCAACGTCAAATTCTGCTTTAGCGACCCATAAAACTCCCCCACAATGATTTTTGGGTTGTTTTTGACACTCTTGTCAGGAAAATTCTCGGAGAGGACGTCTACGTCCAGGTTGGGACGCACCAGGTGTGCGGGGGGTGTTCGCCGATGCCATATTTAAATTCAGCGACCCAAAAAACCCCCGGGCGCCAAGTGTTTTTCGTTCCCCGCACGAATTCTGGGAGTGTTCCACGGAGATGACGTTCGTCGGCGTTCCTGAGCCCCAGGTGGTCAGGGTGTCAATTTGAACATCATAATCGTGATCAGCGACCTCGAAAACCTCCGAGTACCCATTCTGGGCCAGTTATGACTTTCTTACAAAGTTATTAAGTTGTCCGAAGGGCGGGCGCCTCAAAAAATGCATTTTTCGAATGCATTTTTGGCTGCAACAATGCAATTTCTGATTTTGGACAAATGAAAACTAGGTAACTTTTTTACAAATAATTTTTGCAAGCGAATGCCGAAAACCGCATTCCGATCGGTGCTGCCCGAAAAAAAAATTTTTAAGGCCTTTTTTCGCGTATAATGACGCGACTATTAGGAGATGGCTAGAGGAAAGTTGAATGTTAAGCCGCGTCCACATTATGTCGAATGGTGTCGATCGACAACTTACTCCAAGAATTGCTATACCGGTGTAAAAAAGCATCGTAAAACCAACTAGTTTTAAACTGGGTATACATTCTGGTATAACTTTATTCCCAGAATAACTATACCTAGTATAAATCTCTCTTGTAAAACCGGCCCTTAGGCTGCTATTAGTGTTGAAAAAACAACTTTCTCTTTACCTTTCCATTTTTATTGTATTAACAAATCAAACAAACTCGAAAATCAATATATTTTTACACACAAAATTGACGGTGACAGTCAAACTGATGAAAATAGAGTCGACCAACAAATTCTCAATGACGTGACCAGTTTGATCAAAGTCAGTTTGCTGCTAATTTGACCGTCTGGCATTGCGCTAACACTTTAATTTAACTTTCATTTATTTATTGTTATTTATGCTGGGATATTACTGTTACTATTTTAAGATTTTTTTAAAACGGATAAAGGTGCCCGATTACGGATGGTAATTGGAATTTTTATTTTGTCGAATTTATAATTAATTCTTAAAAAATATTTTTATCAATTAATATGTTCGAATAAACGCAGATACCTGTTTTTCAACAAATATTATGTTGTTGGGTGAGGTTAACAGGTTAGCCAACAACATCTATTCTAGGTGGACCAGTCATGGTACTAGAAAAAAAGCGAATCAATGCTTGTCTGAAAAGGACAAACCAGGTATTTGAAGTTTTTTTTTGTTACGAAATAATAAATGATAATTGGGAACATTGATTTAATATATTCAATATCAGATGGATATTTTTAGAAATTTAAAAATTATGGTTCATCCCTATGGCTTAATAGGCGGAGTAGCCACCTCTTTAAATCTAATCTGATATAATCTAACCACATTATATTAGACTTCAACTTCAATATAAAACATTAAAAATACAATTTTTGCAAAAAAAATCATTTTTTCACCACCAGCTGTGCAGTTGACAATTATTGCTTCTTCTAGCCAATTGAAAAGTTGAATTTCTCTAATAGTGGTTAATAATTTTTCCTATTATTAACCTAGCTCAATAATGGACAGATTCATATATTTTGAGAGTCCAGGTATACCTAGTAGTTAAACAAAAACTTGTACAACATAATTTTGTATACCCAGGAGATTATCTTCAACATATTTGCTGCTTAAAATTACCTATCGAGATAAAATTATTTGAATAAAACTGCTATTAGTTTAAAATTCGCGCTCAACCAAAAATTACATAACGAGTACGTTCATATTATTATGTCAAAAACTGACAATGTACCTGTCAGTCAGACAACGGTGTAAACGCTTCTCGTAGTGCGTTTGTGAATTATTTTTAGTTTTTGTCTTAAATTTGAGTAATAGTGGAAAAATTGTAGTGAAAGACCGAAATCTGGTAAATGTCGAGATACAACGGTGAATGTCAACATTCTCAACGTTGCTTGACGTATGTCCGAAATATTGTTGTCAGTGCTTGAGATGAAGATGTGCTAAGTGGCGGATCAGTCAGTGCTTGAGATGAAGACATGTCAGGTTACGGGTCAGTCAGTGCTTGAGATGAAGACGTGCCAGGTTGCGGATCAGCTTCCATGGTATTTTCATTATCCATATCTGTTTCAACATAAGCCTCTAGCTGTTCTTCGGTCTCAATGTTTGAAATTTACCCGCGAGGGAGTAATGTTGTACCCCTTTTTGGTTTAACGCCAAACAGGGCTTCATAAGGACTCTGGCGTATTCCTTTGTGATAAGTTGTGTTTTTGGCGAATTGGACAAACGGCCAACCTTCTGACCACTTGTTTGAATCATTGTCTTACATCCAAGCCATTGAATACAAATTATAATTTCTAATAAGAAAATTAAATTAGGTTAGGGAGCGCTGTCAAACGTTGCGTTAGACTGACCAAGACAAAGCTAACTGAAACAAGGGGCTGGAACCGTCTAAAAACTTGTCGCGACCTGCAGTGTCCGAGAATCACCGGACCTCATTTGAGTTTGTCGAGATATACCGGTGAAATTCCGAATGTATAATAGAATTAAGAAATGTTCGGACTTTCACCAAGGCATTTGACATTTGTCGACATCCACCGGCGAATGTTGACATTCACTACTTATGGTCTTTCACGGTAACATAGCCACAAGCGAAATAATCTTGGTGCTCGGTCAATAGTATAATAGTCTTCACCACCTTGGTGTATAATAAACTATTAAGTTGCAGAAAACTTAAAAATTACGGTTTTCAACGTGTATTTACTCACTAAACATTATAATCCGGTCAATTTAAGCCTAAAATGAGGGGGAAGGTTACATAAATTCCCAACCAGCTGAAAATTGGCATAGTTGTACTAAATATCATTATAAAGAAAACCTCAAAAGTCCTCATCGATCCGAGGTGTGCTAAAAATTTGGCACGGGGTCAAAGGTCAAAAAAATTAGTATTTTGCGATTTTTAGCGAAACGGTGAGTTTTTTCGCAAAATTACTCCAGTACAAAATTGTAGATCACAAAATTCTCTACAAAAAATGTTTCGATAATTTTTTTCCCAAAAGCCACCATTTTGGAGACGCTTTGAAAAGTTGGATCAGTCGTGATCCCCTTATTTTGCACACGTACGCCACATATAAACGTCACTGAAGGTGTTATAATATAATAAAGATGTCAGAATATTGTTTCATTTGTACTCATCTTTTAACTGAAAGTGAAACTGTTACTGTTGATCGTGGTATGAAGACACTGATTAATGCAAGTACTGAAAGAGATGATGGATATTCGGAATTTCTTAAAAAACAACAATCTGTGACAATACATAGCGAATGTCGTAAAAATTATACGCGAAAGTGTTCTATTGCTGCTGCAATTAAAAGAAAACGCGAAGAGCAAGAAGCTAGTGAAGCTAACACATCTACAGGATCTATAGTAAGTGGTCCTCCTCGTACTAGTTCACGTCCAAGTGATTCAGCTTTCTGTTTTAAAAAACTATGTTTATTATGCGGCTATTTACGATTGTTGTCAGACCATAAATGTTGATATTAATAGCACTAATTCGACGTACATAATTGACGGAGGATTCTTATTACAT
This sequence comes from Galerucella calmariensis, assembly GCA_910591675.1. Taxonomy (NCBI): domain Eukaryota; kingdom Metazoa; phylum Arthropoda; class Insecta; order Coleoptera; family Chrysomelidae; genus Galerucella; species Galerucella calmariensis. The sequence continues at coordinate 62,155 of CAJUYG010001143.1, forward strand.
CGAGTAGTGTAGGATATCGAGGAAACATTTAACGTTATCTTAGATAAATACGTTCAATATGTTCGTCGACATTTTGGTTCCAGAGTAACTGTCGTATTTGACGGATATGATGATTATACAAGAAATATTAAAGCTGCAGAGCAACGCCGTCGAAACGCTGCTTCATCAACATCTTCTGATATTATATTCGATGAATCGATGACGGTTCCTACCAGTCAACAGAAATTCTTTGCAAATAATCACAATAAATCTAGGTTTATTTCGATGTTGAAAGCAACGTTTACTGCTGAGAATATATCCGTTAAACAAGCTAATAATGATGCTGATGTACTTATTATTGAGACAGCGATAGAGCAATCTAGTGTGACAAATACAACTGTTGTTGTTGGTGAGGATGTTGATTTACTCGTCTTACTTACTGCTCGAACTCCAACTGAAAAAATTATTTATTTTTTTAAACCCGGAAAAGCCCAAAATCAATCAAAAATATACTCATCAAAAAGTTTATATACTTTTCCTAAATGTCAGGATAATATATTATTTCTACACGCAATAACTGGCTGCGATACAACATCTGCTTTTTACAGAAGCGGAAAAACTACGGTTTTCAAAATGTTTGAAAAAAAAGATTTACTACAATGTGCTGAAGTTTTTAAAAATTGTAATTCAACTCAACAACACGTAATCACCAATGGAGTTCAATTTCTTCTTTCTATGTACGGAGCTCCTAAAAAAACGACTTGTTTAGATAAGTTGCGATACACATCTTTCATTAAAAATACGCGTAACAAAAAACAAGTCAACTTAGCTTCTCTTCCTCCAACCTCAGTAGCTGCTCGCCAACATCTGTTTCGGGTATATTATCAAGTTCAAGTGTGGCTTGGTAATCAGCTGGACCCTAAAGACTGGGGTTGGAAGTTGGTCGAAAATACACTAGAGCCAGTTCAAACTTTACTTCCACCAGCACCTGAGAAACTTCTCAACAAAATATTTTGCAACTGCAAAAAAGGATGTAGTGCAAAATGTAGTTGCAAAAAAGTTGGACTGTTTTGTTCCTTGGCATGCACACACTGTCAAGGCCTATCATGCTCGAATGTTGAGTCACCAACTCTCGAAGATTCATTCGATACCCATCAGGAATCGCTACCGGGACAGTTTACGTGTGAAATGGAAGAAGAAGAAGAACAAGAGGACGAACAGGAAGAAGAACGAGAAGAAGATCAAGAAGAAGAAACAGTAATCTTAGAAAATTATGAATCAGACGAGTAGCTTTATATTTTAACTATTTCATTTTTTATTACTCCGCCGTTATTTCTACCAACTATTATGTACAATATTATTTTCCAATAGTTTTAAAACATACAAAATCTCAGCAGTGTGCAAAATAAGGGGATTACGACTGATCCAACTTTTCAAAGCGTTATATCTCCAAAATGGTGGCTTTTGGAAAAAAAATTATTCATACATTTTTGTAAAGAATTTTGTGATCTACAATTTTGTACTGGAGTAATTTTGCGAAAAAACTCACCGTTTCGCTAAAAATCGCAAAATACTAATTTTTTTGACCTTTGACCCCGTGAAAAATTTTTAGCACACCTCGGATCGATGAGGACTTTTGAGGTTTCCTTTATAATGATATTTAGAACAACTATGCCAATTTTCAGCTGGTTGGGAATTTATGTAACCTTGAATGTGTAAATAGACCGGACTATTAAAGTGAAATTACTTTTTAAATGAAACTAACTGTTTCTAATTAATTCCAGTTTAATCACTCTGCTAATATTTTAATATATCAAAATAATCATCAATATTTAAAATTTTCATATATTTTTTCAAAAAAGTAACAAAAGTAGATTACACAAAGTGAGGTTCCAAATATTAAATAATAATAAAATATTATTATTCATTGAAATACCTTCCAAAATATAAAATATTATAAAAAATCTTGTTCGTAAGTTTTTAAGGTAATTGAATAATAATATTACAAATTAAAATAAAATATTAATTTCGTCAAGAAAATGTAGGCAACAATACAGTTATGTTTTATTACCATTTACGTTTAGACACACAAAAAAAGACAGACTGTGCTGTCGTATTCGTTGCTGCATGCATGATGCATTAACTGGCAACTGAATTATTGAAATAAACACAAAACTAGACAAGCTATGGAAATTCAAATTCAATAAACAAAATGTTCACCTCATTGTGGAAAAATTGAGTTATTCAAATTCACTTTATCCTCAGTCTCAGTGGTCAGTACACGAGCACTCGTTGCTAACATGTTTTGTTTTGATTAGAGACACAGTTACCTAACCTGTTTTAGTATAATATTGCAATCGTTAAATTACCACCAGACTTCAAAAATAAACGGAATATTTTGATAAACATTCCTTCATAATTTCTATACAGCCAGTTTGGAAAAAAACCAATAAGAAATAAATTATTTATTTGTAAAACATTTAGAAATAGTTAAATCAATTTGAAAGATTAATAAGAACAATAGCAAACAATACAAAAATGTTTTAATACAGTCGGCTCACGTGTTTATAGCTTATGTAATTGATTTTGGACAAACCTTACTTTAAAGATAAGGCACAGAAAATAGTATATCAAGTACCATATTTCAGAAACTTTACTCACGAGATTTTTGAGGCACGTACCTCATTAAACGAGTGACTAAAGATTTTTTTCACACTAGTGTTTAAAGTGACGTACCGAATGTCAAACCCGTGCTTTAGATGTGGTTTCTGAGTGACGAAAGTAGAAGAAGATTATTTCATGTTTTAAGTTTTGTCCAATTTATAGGTTTCTACAACTCTAATGGTTGTATATACCGCCTAAAAGAAAAATTAGTCATCCTGTATACGAAGGTCCTCTATTATATTTTGCATAAAGAGCTAGAAAAAAACTACAGTAGATCAGTCTGAAGCACTATTGTTTGCATCCATTGGAACCAATTCTCGCAGAAGTATTTCCAGTTGCTTGCTGGTACATTAAAAACATAGTTTTTCAAGGCGTTGACTGCATCTTTTGGGGACTGGAACCTTCACCCCGAAGTAGAAAAGTAAAAAAAGCGTTAGGACTAAGGTCAATGTTTTCTTTTTTTAAAAACTCATTTGTTTTTCGAGATGTGTGGGTACCTGCATTGTCTTGATGAAGGATCGTCGCTGTGGAATACTTGGAATATCCAAACAGTCGACTGACTTTTATCTTTGACTTCATAAAAGTTAAATTCAGGATTCCTCACCATTAGCAAAATTGTTTGTTTGTTTTTTGGAATTTCCAGCGTTGAATCGGCTTACAGTTTTTTGACCGTCATCATAGGTCGAAAGACCTTAAAAATTCAAACCAATGGTTCAATAAAACTCAAAGTCCAAACCACAAAATTTAATAAAAGTTCCTCAAAAGGGACACTTATAATGCACTACTAGTTTCGGTACAATATTACCATCATCAGGCTACAATATAAAGAGAAATGGTAAACTTAATACATGAAGATCTTACAAGATTCTGTTAAAATAATTTAAGCAAGAGTTGTTAATAGATATAAAATGAATGTGAAAATATATTATAGTTAATAATACAAAATTGAGAATATTACAAATTACAATTTTGATAATATAAATTATAAAAGTGGGTAGTCAAATTGAAATAAAATAAAATTACCTAGTTACCTGTATGAAATATATAATCCAAAGAACAATAGGTTGTTGCCAAAAATTTTTTATATGTTCAAACATATTTATATCAAATAAATTACAAGTTTATTTGAGTGGTAAGGAAAGAAAAGAAAATGGAAAAAACATTGGAAATATTAAACTAATTTCAAGTTAATTAAAATGTTAGCCTAATGGACTATGCCAAAAGGGGGGGGGGTTTAAAGAACTTTAGTTTTTGATTTTAAATTTACATTTGAATTGTCCGAAAGGACTATTTAATTGGGGTTGAGGAAGGAAAATTGTTATTAATGTCTGAACATAGTGAAATTGTCCAGAATTAACGATGAAATATTTCAAATGGCTTAAACTAGCCACTGAAATTATATGATAGGTTAAAATAACCATTAAATTGTACCGAAACAAGTAGCGCATCATAAGTGTCCCTTTTGAGGAACTTTTATTAAATTTTGTGGTTTGGACTTTGAGTTTTATTGAACCATTGGTTTGGATTTCATACAACCACATTTGAGATATGGATGAGCTCTTAGACTTAAAAATTCAGTTCATGGTACAGCTTTAAACGAAGCGGTCTGAAACTTTAGCGTTAAGGTAACTAACTGAGCATGACAGATGATTTTGACGTTTGATATTTGTTGACAGGCGCCTAACAAAACTTAAAAGGCAATACTCGCAGTAAATTTACAAAAAACTGGTTCAAGCAATAAATCTTGATAATTGTAGAGTAAAATTTTCAAGATTCACAAGGCTTCAAACGTAAATTCTCATAAATTATTGAATAGAACATTGCAAAACTCCGGTTTTTCCAAAATATCGTCTCTTTCGCACATCCCATATGAAAACAAATATTTCGGTTGCATAATATGTCCGTTTCATGAAGTTTTGGGTCCAAAATATCCTCGCTAATAACCGAAATTACTATGTCAAGTTTAGTTTACAAAATACAGTGCCCTTGACAAAAGAATCTAACGACATCGACATTCATTTGCATATTGACATTGATTGAATTGTAAATCGTTTATCTTAATTCAGATAAATAATATTCAAAAACATGGTTTTTAGGTATAAATTCTTTGATTTTCCGATAATATATTGTGATTATCCGATTAATTTTTTTTTTGCTTGGGACAATGACGCATTCAACAGAGTATCTCTAAAAGTGTTGAATAAATTAATAAATTGGTATGCAGTATCAAAGTACAATATACTTTGAATTTATGTGATATTACAATAATAGTGAGGGAGCTAGCCATACTTTACGTAGAAAGTCCCATTTGAAGCGACATCCCCAAAGCAATCATATGCTGCCTGTCAATTATTTATGAATAACTTCGCCAAAACAGCGATTATTAAGATGAAATCACGGAATTTGGGTGTTTATTAGGTACTACTACTACTACTAAATGTGCAGGCGAGCCTTGTCCTGGACAACTCAAGCCAAGGTTCCGACACTGAGGCCACTGGCGGGCCCATTGTGCCAATAAAAATGATCAGCTGATAGTTTCATCCTGAAAATTCACTAACTTGATGCTATTAACGCGGATCCTACGTCTATTATCCGAGCATTTGAATATGTTTTTCCAAAATAACTAATAATAAAAAAAATTGTGCATTATTTCGACTTCCAAATAGAACTACGTATCTGAGATGACCATTTATAATGGTCTCCATCTTCAATAACTTCACTTAATTTACTCGTTATAGGATAGAAGTCCCCCTTTTGGAGGATAAGAGGAAGAATCGCAGTTTACTGTTTCTATTTAAATTAATCAATGAAAATACAACTTCAGAATATCTTTCAGGGAAAAAATCATTTTATACTTCTCTGTACAGTACCAGACCCAAAAAAATCATAGAGATACTACAAATAGACGCAACGAGCCAGCTTCAAACCCGTCAGCATATAAGAGAGAGATAGAAAGTAGGAGGTTAATGCTGTCTTTCTTTAATAGCGTGTATGCTATATATACACAAACAAAGACAGAAAAACCTTTGATTGTCTGTCTCTTTCTCATTTACTGGAGTTCAGACGGACATTCCCACTTACAGAACGCCCTATGGCTTGCTGCCTCTATATGTAGTATCCCTATGCAAAAAATACCATTCAAAAACCGTCAATTTGGGCCATTATATCATTTATCTCTGGTTTCCAAAACATACACTTGGAAATATGTCATGTACCTATTGTAACATTCTGATTATACTTGCAGCATATATAATACAACTAAATGCAGATAAATGTAGTATTTCAGCCGAATGTAGTCAAATTTGGTTAAAAATTTTAGAAAGAGAAATTTCCAATAATCAATTACCTGCGTTATCAGGATATCATCATAAGTTTTTATCCAGGTTTTCTTATGATTTATCATTGGAATAGTTGTTAATCGATACACACTTCAATACAGAAAATCACCAAAAATAATCATACACAAAAAAGTAACAACAAACGCGTTTTATCAACAACATTTCCAAAATAGGCGAAAAAAAGCGCTATCCCAATAAAAACCGTTCCTGGAACGTGCACTTCACTGGATTCCATTTATAGTAGACTATCATATCTTTGGAATGTCATAAAATAAAATATTTATTTCACATTTTACCAGAGATGTGATCTACTATGAATGGACCTTAATAAAATTTGACAACAAAGTTTTGTAGTCTTAAACTTCAAAATATTATTGATCGTCTAGTTGTCATATTTTTTTCGTTGTGTCAGATAGGGACCAAAAATTATTTTATCATTATTTAATCTTGACAAAGGTAGCTGGAACGCTACCGAAATGTCGAAATAAAAAAAAAGCATTATTGTGGTTTCATTCCCAAAAAATAAGAGAAAAAAAATAAATTGATATTAGAAAATGAAAGGGTGGGTGGAAAATGCCAAAAGTTGAAATAAGAACAAGGAATGAGTAGGGATGGTACCGATGTTGGGGTACTTATTGAAAACTAATAAGGCAAATGGAAAAATTTGAAAGAAGTGCTCGTTAACACTTCCAAAAATACCTCATATTAACACTAATGGTAATTGTATTCAATACTAACAAATTTTCCATATATAAAATCACCTAAAAGGTATGCCGCGTTTTATTCACTATCTTTTAAAATAATATTCAATATAATCAGCTTCAAGTAATGAGACAATTTTCTTTAAATGAAAGACCATTTTCTTCGTAATTTTTAGAACTTCATTTTTTTAGTTACATTTTTAGTAAACTTAAATATTCAAATTTCATTTGATTTTTAATAAAAGTCGTTTCACCAGTGAACTACCTTAAACAATATTGTTTAGTCTCCTCTGATTACTGCAAATAATAAAAATTTGCAGACTATATCAACAGTTTTAAAATATTTTAGCAATACAAGTTTCAATTTCTTTTTGTTTCAAACTTGGGACATACTCATTCAATAAGCTTCGAATATTTCGAACACCCTGTATAAGGATACGTGTTTGGAAACCATGCACTTCTACATTTAGAATAACAAGAATAAAATACGAGGAATAAATGTATACTTCAAAAAATTTAGAGATTTTAATTAATTTTATTAATTGACATGAAAAGAAAACAAGAAATTCTAACAACATTGTCCAAACGAAGCAAGTGTAACCTACTAAAACTGCTCAAAATGACCTCCATTCTGCTCTATGCACTCTCTTGTCCTTTTTGCAATATTGCGAACGGACCTTCTGATCACATCTGGATGATTTCTGATTCTTCCGCAGGCATACTACTACTACTACTAAATGTGCAGGCGAACCTTGTCCTGGACAAACTCAAGCCAAGGTTCCGGCACTAAGGCCACTGGCGGGCCCATTGTGCCATTCCTGCTACCTAGACATCCATGAAGCCGAGCCCTCCAATAAAGGCCACAACCTTTTTCAATGGATGTCTGCTTGTGTCTCCAGGGGCCATAACAGGGACTCCGAAGAATCGCCTGCGTAGTGCAGCCCAGTGTGGACACTCTAAGAGAACATGGACTGATGTTTCGTCAGTCATGCCGCAACCCCTACATAGGGAACATTCCTCTACTCCTAAGTTGTGGAGGTGCTTCCTCATACACTTTTCCTCATATACTTTTGATTTTAGATATTTTAGAAAGTGCATAGAGCAGAATGGAGGTCAATTTGAGCAAATTTTGTAGGATAGACTTCGTTTGAATAATGCTGTTAAAATGTCTTGTTTTTTTTTCAGGTCAATTAATAAAATTAATGGAAATCTCTTCGACTTTTCAGGTATAAATTTATTTCTCATAAACATACACACTCAATTGAATTTCTAGGATGCTTCTCTAGATGCATTAAATAGATTTAATTTCAAGCTAAAAAATAAAAACCCCGATACCATTGTTAACCCCCAAAACGTGCATAAATTATAACTTTGACGGTAAATTTTTGGTAGTAAAATTGTCTGCGGAAAAATAAAAAGGAAATGAGTAGATTCTATTTTTATACTCTTTCCAATTATAAAGAGCAATTTCAAAAAAATCTATATAGTGTTGTTTTTAGAAAAAACGAGTTTTGAAATTTTTTGTTAAGCCGGACCTGCATTATCTTTATGGAATTTCAAATTTTCAAAATAATATACTGGGTAACTCGGAAATTATGAGGTTCGAAAGAAATAGGATACATTTATAAAACACCCTGTATCTGTATTGAATATAGGTTTCCGGAAGCACCAAATTGATACCCATCTACAGTTAAATGACACCCTGTATGTAAATGATGGAGGAAGAAAAAGGGACTTGGTATTTCTCTGACTGTATCAGTCAACTATGTACATCATTTATATCCACTCTTCCTGCTCCTTTACAACGTCAACGAAATATAATATAAAATCCCAACATTGACATGGATTTCTCATTTTTAAAATTGTTCTTAGCTCTCCAGCTTTAAATATTTTTATTTTTAGGACAAAACCATTTTACGACGCAAAATGATCACTTACCTGAATGTTACTTGCCATGAAAACATCTTCTTAGCTTTCTTAGGATCCATACTGTTTGCTGAAGAATCGTTATCCATTTCAGAAGTCATTGTAAAAATATCCAATTTTGTGAAAAAACTTTAAAACACAATATAAATACACTGAACTCGAAAGATGAGATTATAACATGCTGCGAACTGAACCACAAATGTCAAACTATCTTCAAAAATTAATAGAAATCGGCGGAATAATACACTGAATCCTTAATTGGTGTGACGCGCAGAGCTATACAGGTTTATTTTTTTATATTTCGGAAAAAAAAATGATAATTTTTATAAGATTTATTCGTTAAAACACTACAATTTAAGCTGATGGTACTGACTAGATTTGCGTTTACTCGTTGAAATAGAAAGTGAAACATGCAATAATAGAATCCTTTCTAAATCTCTATTGGCTAATAGTGAACTCCGAAACACGCGGTATATTGAAAAAAGAAAGTTCACCGGTCTGATCGTACATACGACAGTTATGGAAATACTTTTGATTTCACGCAACGTATCGTCTCTTACAACTTAATCTAGCAGTTTATTTTATATTGACTGAACATTTAATATCATATTAAAATCAATTTTATCAGGGAAATGTTTATTAATATCTCTGGTTGGTATGTCATCGAGATGATACCTATTTTAAATAACAATCACTTGTTGAATTATTCTCTGATAAATCAAATTTTGTCAGTATTAATTGAAAATATTGATTTGATTTCCCAAAAAAATCAACAAGAATTATAATGAATTTTCCATAAGAAACATACAGAAGATAATATTACGTTTTATTTGAAAAATCATCAAAACAAAATTAAGTTTCTGTTGAACCAAATTTTCCACTTTTTAGGTCATATTGCTAGGAGATCGAATTTTCATAATTCATTTCAGTGATAAAATACAAATTCATTATTTCAATTCTCACTTCGTCGAATATTTCCATAATTATGAAATAAAACCGGTAATAAACAAATTCCAGGACAGAAATATAACAAACAGGGTGTACCAAAACCTAAGAACATAAAACAGGCAGGAAGGAGCATTTACCAAATTAATTTGCGTCCAAATAGGAGGTTGCAAATGGCGAATGGTCGTTTCCGTTTTGACAGTGGCGCACTGTTTGTACAGTGTATGGGATATGTGATATTTTAAAATTGTAGCTTATTGAAATGTATTAAATATAAAATTATAAGCTGTCCTATGTCCCATACAAACAATATTGTCTAGGAGCAATGAAAATACAAACATAGAATAATACTTCTGATAATACTTCCGTTTAAACTTATTTTCACCAAAAAAACTACATAAACAAGGCATGTTCTTTTATTCACCAATCGACCAACTGCGTTTTTATATTCATTGGTGAATTCTAGACTGAAGAAATGACGCGTTCATTTATTACTGTTGCATCAACCAAAATTGCAAACCACTCCACCGTTGTATCTAGGTGGTGGATAACTTTGGTGGTTCACAAAATGACAGCTTGACTTCAAAAAACTAACGATTTTTTGAAGCAGTCAAAGAAATGGACGAATTAATAGAAATAAATTTAAAATGTGGTAACAAAGTATTGACGGCGCTATTAACAGCGTCAGAAATTGAAAAAATTTCAAGTGGAACTATCACATGAACTGCTAATAACAACAATCAACTTAGAAATAGATTGTCAGTGGTCAGATGATTTAAATAACAACTGCGTTTTTTTTTATGTGCCACTGATAACTCCAACATGTCGTTGCAGCGGAGACTGACGTCATTGAACCAATGGTGAATAAATGATGTAAAAAAACATGAACCTGAACATATCTATAGACTGTTGATGTTATTTTGCCATGGTAACTTAAAAACACGAGTTTCTGAAAGTTCGATTTGAACTCACTGAGGCGTGCTTTAAATAGGTAAAACTAATAAAAAATACTTCTTAAATAAAGCTCTTTTGCTTTCAGGATTCCAATTTTCCATTATTGTATGGAAAAAAGCAATTTATTGAAATATCGTATAATCCAAATCATTATTTAAATGATCTATGGAATCTTAAATTCTATTTACGATGTTGTTTGCCTTGAATAAACCGACTTTTGGAATTGTCTATTTTCATGTTATTTGTTAAAACGTACGAAAATATATTATCGACATTAAGAAAAGGTTATTCATGATTTTATAATATAATCAAACTTTTTTTATTCAAATCTGAATACATTCAAAAATGAACCTCACAATACACGGGTATAAGCTCCATATAATCTAAGATGTTTAAGTATATCCGAATTTGATGTACAAATAATGAAATATGATTTTTTTGATAAATTATAACTATTTTATCTCAGGAAATATAATATCTTCATTTTAAAAACAACAAAATAATATAGTCTTCATATATATACATTTTTGTACAACTGTCATTAAAAGTGACACTTTTAATGATAGCAAACAATGTTAAAAACGATTGTTCACATAGCAGCGTGTTAAAAATACTTTTAACACTAGTGTTAAAAATATTTTTAGCACGCTGCTATGTAAACGTCTGCCATTCACAACAATCTTTTGATTATTTGAATACTAAAATGCATTATGAATTTATTGTCATTGCAAATTCGCTCGTTTCATTATCAAAATAGGGAAGTTGTACAAAAAACATTGTATGGTATTTGTGTTAAAAGTGATTTTATTTTGTTCGTGAAATTGTTCAATTCGCTCCGCTCATTTCACAAACGTTTTCACTCACAAAATAAAACCTCACTTTCAACACTCATATCATAAATAACTATTTTGTGCAAATGCTATTAAGAGTGACATTTTTAATGCCTGTCAAACGTGTTAAAAGAAGACGTTTACAGAGTAGCGTGTTAAAAGTAATAGTATATTATACACCAAAGTGGTGAAGAGTATTATTATTGACAAGTACACTGTCAGTTTTCGAAATATTATGAACGTATTCGTTATGTCATCAGTCATTTTTGGTTGAGCGCGAATTTTAAACTAAGGACATTAAAATTCAAATAATTTTATCTTGATAGGTAATTTCAAGTAGCAAATATTTTAAACACAATCTACTGGGTATACAAAATTATGTTGCACAAGTTTTTGTTGAACTACTATCACTTATCTCTCAAAGTATTTGAATTTTAATTTTGAATCATATATTTTGAGAATTCGGAGATAGTAATATTTGAATTTGTCTATTTATTAACCTAGGTCAATTATGAACAAATTCATATATTTTGAGAATGCATTGTTAGTAGTTCCACAAAAACTTGTGCAACATAATTTTGTATATCCAGGAGATTGTACATATTTGCTGCTTGAAATTACCTATCAAGATAAAATTATTTGAATAAAAATGCCATTAGTTTAAAATTCGCGCTCAACCAAAAATGACTGATGACATAACGAGTACGTTATGATGAAATTGAGTCTTTCGCGATACAGTACAGTCATAACATAGATAATTTTTTACTGGATATAGTAACCAATCAAATTACTTAATTTCAAGTCATGTGTCAAATTTCATCCAATCACCGCTGTATTACAGCGATAATACCCTACATGTGGTGTTTTCAGTTTGGTGTTTATTTTTCATTAAAAATTAATTAAACGTCAAACTGACAACTGGATTAAAAATGTCGCGAAGATTTGGTATTGCATCTAACGATTCAATTAATTTACCAATTGTACTTCTCACAACTGTAGTTTTGAATAAAAATGAATAGTATTTGTTTTTTTATAACTAATAAATTATTAAACGTCAGATTGACAATCAATTTTTTGATATCTACAAAGTAAAAAATTATCTTATCGAATACTCCTCGGGTCTTGATAAATACTCAAAATTTTGTCGTAGAGAATCCTTCAAGCGTGTTGCTCAAAGATAATAGCCCTCGGCCTGCGGCCTTGGGCTATTATCAAGCAACACGCTTTCAGCATTCTCTATGACAAAATTCTCTGGGTATTATCAAGACCCTAGGGGTATTACTACTACTGATAATACAGTCGCGATCAGCGTCATGCGTAAGGGCAATCTATGATTGGTAGTGGAGTCGTCCTATGATTTATCTTTCATCGTCCCACAGAAATCTTTGCGTTAGTTTACGCTACGGAATCTATAAATTATTGGTAATAGACCATTTATAAGTAAGTAATTTTGATTAACTTATTGTTATGAAACTTTGAACAATATCCTTTTATTCAAATACCCAAAATAATTGGTTGGTAATAGTCCAGTAGTTTGTACTTGAATATGTATACCTATATATAATTAATTGTGCCCACGATTAACAGAGTAAAAAAAAATAAACATCAAAAATGACATCGATTGATGGAAAAACTTAAACAACTTTTTTCAATTAGCATTAAATATTTTACATCTATAAATATTGGTATCAAAGTTCAATGTTTCCTATGTTACCTTGCCACAGCCAAACAACTTTGTGCACACAAATTTTGTAGTTGTAAAAAATAGCCTTGAATTTACTCGTTATATAATTAAACAAAATTCTATTTCGTAATGATAACAAATACAACCCCAGCTCAAGTATAAGGATACTTTATTTTGTTTGTTTTTGATAAGAAATTGAACCAATATTTTTTTATATCTTTATTTTGACGTTTTGGTAGCGCCCTATATGCCGTTATTTATCATTGTTTTTTAAATTCGTTCCTATTAAAAATATAATATATAATATCATATTATGTTCGATGTTGACAAATCAATATATTATTTGTAAACATCATTTTTAAAGCAGTATATTATACCTACACCAAGATGGTGAAGAATATTTTTATTGACCGAGCAACAAAATTATTTTGCGAGTAGCTTTGCCTGTCAGCGCGGGAAGAGAAGGTGTGTAATATGACACTTTCCAACCTTCAATGACGTAAGTAATGAGAGTATCACAGATATGGTTGTGAATAAAAAGTATTAACCACTTCTCAGTTGGCTAGAAGAACCAATAATTGTCAACTTCACGGGTAGTAGTGGAAAAATAGTATATTCTTCAACGAGTGCAGAATGATGGCAATTATTAACGCGGATGAAGTTTCCAAAACGAGCGAGCGCAGCGAGTGAGTTTTGGAATGATCCAAGTTAATAATAGCCATTCTACACAAGTAAAAGACTATACTTTCTCCACGACTAAAAAAAACTTCCAACGAGGATCGAACCCTGATCGTCCGCACCAGAGTCAACCAATTTTATCACTAGGCTATAGAGAATATTTATTTTTAAAACTATTTTTAATCGAAGCCCTTACATTTATAAATGAAATTAATTTCTGGAGGCGTACATATTTTAATTGTTCACTATCGCTACTGTTGTCTATTTTTTTCACTATATAATACGTAAAATTATGATTATATTATATCATTATTTTGACGATTCAAACGACGCGCTATCAGAAGCGATTTGCGTTATTAGGTGTTTGACGTTTTAAAAAAGACGATTTGATTTATTCATTTTAATTCATTTTAGCGTGAATTCTTTTTCATTATTCACTGGTGTGAAGAATTTATATCATTATGCAGCAAAATATGTAGAAATCATTTGTGCGTTATAATTTACTCGTGGAGAAATAATATTTACCAAGCTGTACTGTACCAAATGGCAATTCATAAATATCAAAATGAAATTTTTATAATGAATTTTAACGTTCCTATTAATCAACAGTTTTTTGTTGCGGTGTTTGTTATGCTATTTTTATAAAATGCAGATTAATATTTTTTTCGCAAATCGTTAGGAAGTCTTGACATGCCAGACAAAATTTCTTCGAGTCGAGATTTCCTTAAAGTTGTATATATGCATATTCGTACTTTTCCCTTAATTTCTTTGGCAATTTGTCCTGCACAAGCTGTATGATCTCATAAATTGCAATGTATGCACTAAATCCACTCCTCTCCACGTTTGTCGCTTGAATAAATTATTCCACAAAATATACAGCTTGTAGCTAAACTTTCCAAATTTCAAGTACATATTAGCAAATTAATAACCAAGCCAAAATACACGTATTTATCTAATGTTATTGCATAATTACCTTGAAAATCCCATAGAAAAACGTTTGTCAAACATAATTTTCAAATCACTGAACGTGAAACTTAGTTTGCTCAAGAAAATTAATAAAATGCATGGCGGTTTCAAAAGTTTATCAGCTGAGTATCTTGAATGTGTAAAATAACAGAGTACCAAGAGCTATCTCATTTCTGTTCAGCTTATTCATCAATCTTTCGCAGAAATCCATTCTACGATCTGGATCGTCTTCTGTTAACTCCTGCACAAAAGTTAATTTATAGGGATGAAGTTGTCCTTTATGAAGACATCTTAGAACAGTTGTATGACTAACATTATTTTCACGGGCAATTTGACGTGTACTTGAAGTTGGATTCTATTCGACACTTAACAAAATATCCACTTTCACATCATCTTCAACGAAGTGTGGTTTTCTTTTCAATGGTTTGACATGTCCAAGCTCTCTGAATTGTGCATGAATTTTAGACACAGTACTTTGTGAAATATTAGGCAATTCGGGATACCTGTGATTAAATAAGTTTGCAACTTCAACTTGACTTCTGCAGTTATCCCCGTACCCGATCATCATTAAAATCTCAATTCGGTGAGTCTCAGTTAAATATTTCATTGTTATGTCGACAAGGAAAGAGTGTTTGACAAAGATTTTACTTTTTCAGTATAAACTGTCAACACATCAACAACTGACAGAATAGAAAACAATCCACATTATTTACAGATTTAAAACAATCCACATTATTTACGGATTTTATCTAATTATTGGCGTTTTTAGGCAATTTTTAGGTATTTATGATAAAATTCATGGTCGTAGCAGGTTTTGTTTAATATACAAATACGTCTAATAATTAGTTAGTTTAGATTTTTGATAAATCCATATTTAGCTAATTTAAAAAAGTACCAATATTTCTAGTGTAATAAATTATTAATTTTAAAATTTCACCCTGTATAATTCATAATTGACCATACATTATTCAGTTTGTTGGAATTGGTTCATTAAGAGGATTATGAAAAATATGCAAATATACAGGGTGTTACATTAAAAAAAACAACACCGACTATGGCATACTTGCGTGAATCACCCTGTACATTTAAATTTATGTTTACATAACGCACAACTCAATTCAAAAGTTGACGTGTCTCGGAATTTTTTATAATTTTCTAAAATAATGACATGAAGAATTTTATTCCATAAGTGGTTTCCACACTGTATGTACCAGCGCTGTCGAGGCACTTTAAGTTAAAATAAAAAAATAAATAAATTATATTACTATAATTCAAAATTTAATATTATAGGTGGAATAAATATTCAAGCTGCTTCTACTTTAGCTCCATTGTAAACCTGGGGCTACTTGCTGTTATCGATATACTTTCCTTTCAAAATCATCTGTATGTCTTCCAAAGATTTGCCTTTAGTTTCTGGTATATAAAAATAAGTGAAGATAGACGTAAATAAGCAGATGAATGAAAATAAATAAAATGGATACTCAATACCAAAATGATCCGTGAGACGTTGATAGACTAGAAGGGATAAAGTTGAAGATACGATATGACATCCATCAGCTAATGCCATACCGTAAGCTTTAATTTTCGCAGGAAACAATTCAGCAGTTAGAACTATTGGTACCATGCCTAAGCCAATCTTAAAACAACAGGCGTACATCATTACGCACACAGTTGGTATCCAGCTCACAGAAACTGTATTGTATCCGGAATTCTTTAAAGTAAAATAAACAGCTATAGTTACCAAGCAAAAAGCAGTTAAAATGGAGGATAGTATCAATAAAGTTTTTCTGCCGTACTTATCCATAGATAAAGAAGCTATACTAGCTGATGATAACAATATTATAGAGAATAAAATAGCTGCAAATTCTGATT
>CAJUYG010001144.1:31754-64634 GCA_910591675.1 Galerucella calmariensis
CTCCACGTCAATAGAAGCTAGCCATAATTTCTTCGGGATTCAATGGCCATGATGAAAAACTATTCCTAAACCCTTTAGGTTCAATCATTAGGGTTGTCCTGGTATAGAGTCACACTGGAATCTTGGATGACGAAGTAGTGGACCAGTTGACCAGGGAAGGAAATCAGTACCAGCGTATAGTCCCAAAGCACCGACTCAGAATGTCTTCAAATCTGGCAAAGAGAACTATCTCGGACCAAATATACCTGCTGCTACAAATCAAGTGCTTAATGGAATGAGCTACCAGGCTCAAGGCAAGCCAAGGTTTTCAAAAATCGAAGCATGAGCATTACAAAACCGTCAATTAGTACATCAGATCTATAACTTGAATCCTAATTGGATACTGCAGGCTAAATTATCATCTGATTAGAATAGGGTTAGTCGAAAATACCAAGGGTCGTGTCTGCCTAGAAGTTGGTTGCCTCAGAGATAATATACACATGGGCTACCTACTAAATAGTACCTGTTGCAGTTTTGTTTGTTGATAACAACTTTTTTGTAAAAGTATGTTACCGAACCTTTATTATATTAGGATTCTGAAACAAATTACCAACCTTTATTTCTTTGATGTTAAATTATTTCTTGTTCCTTGTTGTTATAGCTAAAAGGGTGCTCAACTTAAAATTGCTAAACCATGTTTTATTAGGTAATTAAAGTGACAAATAAGATATATGGAAATAGAATTATTCTAAATTTAGTGTTTAGAATAACAGAAAAGAAAAATGAAAACAAAAATTTACTTGGAGTATGCAACTTACAATGCAGAGACGTCACTAGTTTGAATGTGAAGTTGTCGTTAGTCTTCCTTTGCTATTCCACGTTTCAGCTTCTCTTTTTTCCTTCATTGTAATGTTTGGCTTGTTCAGGTCAAAAATGTTGACATCTGACATCTATCACTCTGTTGTTTGCCTTGTTCAATTTTAATTTGCGGCATTAAAAGGCATAAAAGTAAAACTCAAACCAATTAAAAATTTAAACCAAGATGCAACCACATGCAAATAGAAAAACCACACTGTCACTCTAACCTTAACTTTTTATTATCTTCTTTAATTTGGATAACTACCATTTTTTATGATTATTTTGTTCCATGACAAGATATGTCAACTTATACTAGTGACGTCAAAATTTAAAAGGCGGATCTTGAGAAATGTTTTCAATGGGAATAACAACAAAACAACACTATTACTTAGCATTGACGATTTATAGTTGAAATTCCCATTCAGTTTGGTCAAAATCTTTTCACTAATGAATCTTCTTTACCAGTACATACATTCATTGTAAGACAGTACGTGCAATAAGTAAAAAATAATAAAAAAATTAATTTAAAGACTATCAAAAAACACTTATTTTGAAGAAGAAGGCAAGTTTCTAATATAAATAAAGCGTTTGAAACCCATCAAAATTATTGCTGAGTTCTACTGGATTGAATTGAAAACCTCACAAAAATAATATTATCTACAGTTTTTTTTTTTTTTTGTGATTGTTTTATTGCCAAAACATTTGAGGTACAAATTTTCCCACTTTAAAAAATTCTTTGATTATATTCCGGTGATATCAACCTCTCTTTGCTTTCAATACAACTAAACTAATGGTCAAAAATAAAACTATCCATACTATGGTGGCTATAAATCCATAATACACGTCGGGTTCTACGAGGGACCAGCCTCTTGTCATCATAGACCTCAGCGACGTCGTGGCCAACGTTAACGGTAGGAAAGTGGATATGTATCTGAGTACAGTTGGCATACCTTCTATCGGCCAGATGACACCACTTAGAAGTAAAGTCGGATAAAAACTACCCAGAGCTAATTGAATGGCGTTTCGTTCAAGTTCACATATCGCGGATATCACGAAACCGAAGCACATACCGCAAAGTCCTTGGAGAATTGTGATGCAAACTACGTATATTATATCTCCTTTGCATTCCACTTCGAACACAAGAATCATGAAGATTAAAACAAGAGCCGTTTGACCACACATCACGACAAATTGGGTGATAACGTGGGAGAATAGGATCTCTCCTGGATTTACTCCTGAAACAAAAAATGATTTTTCAGTTAAAGAATAAAATTTTTTACATAGGCATATTTTTTCAATTATTGACGTATTGTTTTCTAATGCCCACTTGCACCGTATTCGCTAACTCACTGTTTAAAATAACACACTGTTAAAATTTAAACAATCGATTAAATTGCAATCACTTGCACCGGTTCTTTGTTAAAATAAACTTATCAATCTGGGGAAGTTTTGCTAAATTACAATCGGTTGGTACTAGCACCTAACTTCAGTCTCGTCAGACAATGATATTTTGAGGTTATATTTCGGATATAAAAAGAAATTAGATAACTGGTGGTGTGTGTGGGGCGTATAATTAGAAAAAGTCTTCACCAATACTTTAAATTATTAGAAATGTTTTCTCTCAATGCTCAAAAAGAATTTTAACAAAAAAATGACTGTGCCAGTCGATTTCATGTCCAAATATACCCCATTTGGCCATTTAAACTCCTCTATTTAAATTTTGCCCCTGAAAAGATTGATAGTAATTGTAAAGCTCTTGCTCTTGAATTGTTTTCAATAATTTTACTTTGACAATTTATAAACTGATAATTGAAACAAATGTTCCCAGTAAAAGGGTCTTTTGAGGGTGCTACCTTAAAATTTCAGTTGAATATGCATAGATTTGTGGTATTTACGATATATCCCTATCATCCTCAAGGAAAATGTCTTCTTTCAAAAAATCCATTTTTAGACGCACCGAGTTATTTTTTGACGTTAGTCACATCAGTTTTGTGTGTTTTTTAGGTTAGAATTCATACTACTGTGGTTTATATACGATTTAAGCCTCCAAAATCGGTAGCTTAGTTTAACAATGGCTTAAAAGAGTTTAACCGTGGCTTAAACTGCTATGCAAGCCAAAATTCAAATTTAGCTAATAGTTAAATTTTAAACTACTGTTATAATGACGGTGCAAGTGGCCATAAGAAAATTATCTACAAGCCCGATTGTGGTGACTGAGATGGTGTAAAATAAAAGGATGATCGCAGAAATATAAGGTTTGTTCCTAGAGCAGTTACAAACGGTTGGAAACTGGACGGCTCATGCGCAGTGAATGGAAACGACTCACAAAAAGACTCTGCGCATGTGTCGGCCAGTTTCCAACCGTTTGTGACTGCTCTACGAACAGACCTGTATACTTAAACGAACATTAACAAGACGTACAATAATATTATGACAGTTTTAATATACTGTAACATGTCATTTTGAAAACAAGCGACAAATGACAATTGACGTTTAGTCGATATTTCGCGATACTACACGATCATCTCCAGGCATATGAGCTTATGAATAATGATATATTGTTGGAGAAATACCCCCAGTACTTTTTCCTTTCTGTTATTCACGTAATTTGATATTAATTTACTGTAAAGCTTGAATTGTCGTCAGAAAAATTTTGGAACTGGCAATCAACTGTATGGAGAACAAAAAAAAACTGAAAATTCTTATGGCCAGTTGTATGCAGCATAGTGAACCCATTGTCAATTGAACCAGCTTCACATGTTTACCATGATCAATCAATCGTTGTACGAAACATAGTCAAATTATATGTTGGTATTTTCTGTATGTTCCTTGTGGCATTACTTATTCTTTTTTCTCATTTTTGGGAAATTAAACCACAATATTATGATTTTATATTTTTATTACGACGTTTCGGTAGCGTTCCAGCTACCGTTGTCAAGATGAATTAGCTGGAACGCTATACCGAAACGTCGTAAATAAAAAAATCAAAAACATAATATTGTGGCTTAATTTCCAAAAAACAGCAAAAAATAGGTATATGTTGGTGTAGTAGTAGTATATGTTAGTGTAGTTTGTGTAGATATACCATACACATGTAAAGACTGCTTTTCATTTAATTACTCGCGGGATCGCGTGAGATCAATTTTTCCATGTAATAATAATAGTATTTTTGCAATGTACCTACTGTGAATAGAGAGATAATAGTATATTACGTAACAAGAGTTGTAAGTAACCCATTACACACTAAATGAAAAAGTTTATACACGAAGCCGCAGAGCGGCGAGTGCATAAATTTCATGAGTGCGTAATGGGATTACAACTCGTATTATATTCGTATATCGTATCGTATATCGTATATTACAACGTACTATACTTTTTCTGCACCCATATATTTTCTTCTGAGTGCTCATAGTGTCATCTTTTTTACTACAAACAGACATATTCGTAGGTGAAGTTTAGAAAATGTTCCGGATACTATATTTTGTTACAAAAATTGACAGCATAAATGAGATGACGCTTATTTCCATATCAAGAAAACGCGTATGAGTTGTATAATGTGTTGCCGACATTTAGGGGCATCACTCTTTTAAACTAAAATGTATTTCTCTAATGCTAAAAGCTTTTATGTTTTTTCATCGATTAAAAGTATGTAAAAAGTAAAAATTGTGGATTCTGATATAGAACATGCTGCAAATAACGCAATACAAACCCTAGTACCCGCTAAATCCCGCAATAAATACGAAAAAGAATATAAGCGATTCGAAGACTGGTGCAGTTCAAAAAAAGTCCGTTCATTCCAATTAATTTTACTTTACTGCACTACTGCGGTAAAGTATCTCATTACGAAACTCATATCAGTACCTATCGTAATAATTGATATTGCATATTGGTAGTAGGTAAATGTCATTTACAAGGAATGTTGACAGTGCGATTTTTGACGTTTACAGACATGGGCGTAGAAAAGTTATTTTTTTCACGGCGCAATTGTTGATTGTACAAAATACTATTTTTCTTTAAAAATATTTATTGCTGTAAAATTATGGGTTGAATATATGTCATATCAAAATTTGAAGTTAGTTCCATGAGCATTAGTTGAACCATCATTTTTGGTGGTTCAGTAAATTGTATAGTTTTTTGCTACGTTTCGTACAACACTCAAATAGCTTTGATCATGGATCAACCCCAAACACTATGTTAACTATAATTCATACACCTGGGCCCTAATGAGATCAATTTGTAATGTTTAGTCTTACCTGCTACCCAAGATCTATCCAGTAATCCTTCCATTCTTTCTATTATCAACGCAGATGACGTCAACGCCACAGCCAAAAAGAATACAATCCTGTGAATTTAACAAAAAAATCATCAGTGTCATTAAATTGATATTCCATTGACAATTATAGTAATAATTAACAAAAAGCACTAGTAAATTGAAAAAAAAAGTTTATACTTACGTTAAAATTACACCAGGCGCCACGAAATCTGTAAATGATGGTTCATTCGATCCATAAATCGGTTCTTTAAATGAAATAGGTATTTCTGCCAATTCTTCATTTACCTCGAGATCCCTAAATAAGTCTTTTGTGAAATTTTGGAACGATAATTGAAGATCTCGTTGAAGAATTATACCAATTTGTTGATCTGCGAAATTGAATACATATTAAAGCGAGCTTGTGGTTCTAAAATAAAATTTGGTCTTGGGGAACATGTCATCTGAATATAATATTGACCAATTTAACACAATTTTGTTGTTTCTATAAAATAAGTTATTAATGGCAGTGACTTACTAGACATATCCAGCCAAACTCTAACTTCACTTTGGTTTAACGTTTCTTCATCAGCATCTTTTCCAAAAGCCATTCTAGCGAAGAAAGCATCAGTGAAGTTCTCAGTAAAGTAGAGCGCGCCCCAAGCATTTCCCGTTCTAACGGCCTCTTTAGCGTCATTCGGCGTTTCGTAGTATTCTTTTATGATTGTCGTTGAGTTTATAGCATCTATATACCGACAACTATAATTTCCAAAATTAGATCCTCGTTCCCAATAACAATCCTATGAAAATAAGACAAATCTCATCAAAATAAAAAAAAATGCTGATAACAAATTCCATAGTACAGCGATTTGACAAATATCTATAGTCTCCTTCCAGTTCACTTCCTGTTGTTTATACTATAAGTAAATACCAAGCATCAAAATATAAGAAAAATTACCTGGTAGGTCAAGTTGGTGTAATTCTTTTCATGATTAACTATGGCTAGTTTGAGTCCTTTGGGATCTCCTCCGATAGCCAAACAGAAGAGAATAACTTGCATCACAGGTAAAGCGAATATAAACAGCATAACACCCACGTTCCTCCACATCCTGAGAAAGTTCTTTTGAAGGAGCGCTCGAAGTTTTCCAGTTGTTGTGAAATCGGAACATCCTCCACAATCATCGCAGGCATCTTTAATACCTTGAGCTGCCGATGAAGATTTTCCTATCTAAAAATTAAAACGAATAAATAATACAGAAGAAAATGTAGTATATGGGGTGTTTATTCCAAGATGCCCATTATCGATCGAAGATTAAGTAAATCGAATAATCAAATGCAAAGAATGCCGCGCCGCAACGCTGTATCTTCCCAGCTACATTCCTTAGCATTTTTTACATACCTCACAGCATTTTATCATAAATTGAAGATAAACGTTTTATATTGTACACCCTGTATTTTGAATTGTGTCTGTAGGAACTACCTCCACCTAATACTAATCTACAAGTACTCACGTCTGCATGCCCATTGCTGTCAGTAACCAAAACTTCTTTACTTTGATGAAAGTTCAGGCCCACTACACCACCCTCTTCCGACATTGACACGGACTTCTTTTTCGACATATTATTCGTTACTAAGCTAATGTTATTTGCTTTATTTTGTTCGTCAGTTACGGTTCCATTCTCAGTTGCTCCTACTTGTACTTGTTTCCTGGATAGTTTCAAAAATACATCTTCTAACGAGGTACATTGATATATGGTTAGTAAAGCTTGTGGAGATTCTTCTGCCAGTAGTCGACCACTTCTCATGAGACCAATCTAAAATGAACAAAGGTGAAATTTGTAAATATTGTATGAATAGAGATCTAAGGAATTTATTACAATTATTTGCTAGAAAAAAAAATATTCTAGTTACATGTCTTATACATGTCTTTTTCCTGTTCAAAACTTTCGTTTCAATCAATCGCCCGTCAAACTCAACCCAATCAATCTGTCCTCTCTCATTGTACTTCTCGCAGCCAGGTCTTCGCCCTTCGAAGGGTACTGAAATATCGTTCAACATTAGCCGTAGTGCACTTAAAAAGAGGAGTGCATGCCCTGTTGCAGGGAAGAAAATATCAGCCTTCTCCAAAAGTGCAGCAACTTCAATATCCTTCAGTTTGTCTCCTGCTAAATCTCCCCTTTTCCACATAATATACCACAAGTTTAATTCTGCGGATAAATCAGCCAACTCATAAAGCTCCATGAAAGATTTTGCATTTTTTTCCAAATCTTTGGTTAGGTAACATTCAAGTCAAGATAAGGGATAATCAACTATTTTTTCCAGTATTAAATCTCAAATAACTTCTGTGTATTTGCTTTTGAGCAGTTAGTATCAAACTAGTATTAACTCAAGCCGACTTTATCTGCGATATCATCAGATTTTTAAAGTAATTAATCAGAAAATTGTTCAATTTCTTGTCGATCCTTCTTAATGGCATCAAGGATTTCATCAATGTGTTTCCTCACCATAAATATTTTAGAGACACGTCTCCGTCTCTTTTATCCCACCAACGTCTGTCACTAGGTGGCACTAGATATGTGTAAAGCGTTGGGAAATGTACGATAATAATTATCTTATTCCTTTGTATTAGTATTTTTCTATTAGATCAGCTATTCATATTATATGCATGTATTTCTAAGTTATTTACAATAAAGATACTTACCGCATGTGCTTGTCTGGCCTCTTCGATATAATGTGTTGTGATGATAACAGTTTTGTTACCATCTTTTGTAATTTGTACAAGATGATTCCAAATACTTTGCCTGAGCAAAGGATCTACTCCCACTGTTGGTTCATCAAGGATTAATAGTTCAGGATCATGCATTAGAGCTACTGCAAACGACACTCTTCGTTGTTGACCCCCACTAAAATAAAATGTTTTAGAATACAGATTTATTGCCGCCAGTTCTAAGGCGAAAAAAACTATTCAAATCAATATGTATCCATACCGCTACAAAATTACTACAAGTATAAAATAAATTTAATAAGTTCACAATGTTTAATATTTGGGTTTGAGTTGAGTTTAGAAGTGGTATAATCCGTATAAAGATATCTATGACTCTGACTGTCGGAAGATCCGATTTGTCGTCTTTGTATGAAATAGGATGAAACAGCAGATCATATAATTTGTGCAAAACGCGCCGTGGCTTGAAACAACTATCTGATACTGTTTAGTTAATGATCATCAATTCTAAATTTTTCCATATTTTTAAATTGATTAGTTATTTGTTTTTTTTGGATATTTCTGTTGGGTTGTTTGTTTGAATTAGATTTGGTAACGGGTTCTCATTACACCCTAAATATTTTTCTGGCTTGTAGATGATTTGATTAATTGGTTCTCATTAGACTCTAAATCAGATTTTTCACAATGAAAATGACTTACATTGGTTATGGGATATCATTAGATACAAATTCGACTGATAGTTTACTTTATATTTAAATAGATTTTTGTTATTAATAATTTGCTGGAGTTTTGTTTTTGCTCTTATTAGACCCATAATATCTTGTTTTTGGAATCAGATTTGAATAATACGTTCTCATCAGACTTTAAAATCAAATCTGATTTCTTTGTTTAGATGACTGGTTTTTGGTTTTGAGAGGCTACCAGATCACAATTTTTATTCATTAAAATTTGTTATTTGGAATTATGCTCAGATAATTACTTTCATTGATTTACACAAATATTTTATGATTTTCAAATTAATTTATTTGCTTTTGGAATCTCTCTTGACCTATTTGTGAGTTTTCTATTTTGAATTAGATTTAGTAATGGGTTCTCATTAGACCCTTAATCTTTTTCGGCCTCTTATGATTTGATGGGTTCTCATTAGACCTTAATATATCAAATTTATTTAGGAAATTCACATATTTGTTTTGGGACATTACCAGATCACTTGTTTTACAATAATTTTATTTTTATTTTTATGCTCATGTTGGATAGCTTGAGTTCTGTGTCCACTTGAATTGTCATTTGTTAGTTTTAAATTGAAGTAGTGTCACTTCGTTTCCCGGTCTACTAACACGTGTTCGTGTAGTAGCTAAGGATTATAATTAGAATTAAAAATGTTCAAAATATGAAGACAGTTTAACCCCAATAAGGGGATAATTTTAAATTTTAAACTGAATGTAATTTTATCATTGTGACGTTAATGTGTTGTAGACATTTGATTAGGTTTCTTGTATCATATCTGACGAGTAAGTAATTCTTCACTAATTTCTTTTTTAAAATTTTACAACTATTATTGCTTACTTGTAGCTTTGCAATTTTGAATAAAAATTTTTTTACACAGAATACAACAATGTTTTCTTGACTATCTGATGTTTGGCAAGATCTCTCTTTCGCCTCGAACCTGAAATATCATTCACCAAATGAACTAATGGGCTCTGTTAAGATGCTGAATTTGTTTGGTGAAATCTGATGTATGAGCCACAATAGAATCTTGTAGAATGGATCTTGTATCTTATAGACCCACTTACCGCAAAACTAACCTAGCCTAAGCCTCTATAATAGGCCAAAATCTGTACCAAAATAACAAAACTAAGATATTACTATGGATATTCCGTGGATTATGTATTCTGCGTACTAAATCTGGTTTTATATACCTATAAGAAAGAGTGAAAATTACGTTAAATTGAGCGGACTACGTCAGCAAAGCACCAGCAAACAGTCACGGAAAAGTATAGAGGTGGGAATACCATTCTATTCGGTAAAAAGTGAGCAAATCTGTAATACTTTTTTCATATTAATAATATTGCTAATTAATTACCGTTTCAGCTGAACTGAATATAAATCTGACTGTTTGACCACCGGTCTAACTGACTCACACTGAATGTTAGTATAATTTGTATCCATTTTTGGGAATGGGAATTGGGAACAATCAGTTTCTTTAGCTCCATTGAATTAAATTCATGAGAGGTATCAATAACCTATCATTTCAATCAGAGAACATTTATACATTGAGCAGGCAAGAAAAAACCTGTCAACGTTACCCAGGGATTGACATATTTATATATTTGCTTAAGCTTTTTTTATTTAGTAAAGATCCGCATAAAAACATATTATTTTTACTTTTTTTGGTTATTTTTAAAGTGAATTTCATTTCGATTGTTTTTTAAATAAATATCCTTCAGAATATATACGATGTGTTATTGTCGAGGTATATTACAAAAAAAATGATTGTGTAAAATGGGCTATTCATTTTTAAAAAACTGAAATTCAACTTAAGTGATTCTAATATATTTTCTCAGTTTCTGCTCATCTCCTAGTGAGTACGACTTGGGTTGTATCTTTCAGGATTCTGAGCTGGTTATACACAGCCATAGTGAGACCAATAATCATTTATGGAACCATTACGTGGATTAGTAGGGCTAGGACATGGTTTGGGAGCTTTTCAGCTAGATAGTTACAGTTAATCTGCTAGAGAAGATGAAAAGAAAGAAGAAGAAGAGAGAGAATATAAAAATTGAAATTGTCTTCTTATTGTAATAGTCTCAGACCTTTCACTTTAATATGTTTGGGAAAACTGGGAAACAAAAGAATGCTCCGTGACAGGAAAAACAACAGATATGTAGTTAAATGGATGTGAACCAAAAAAAATTGAGCAATTCTTAACTTTTCGCTAGGAGAATGCTGTATACAACATAAAAAGCATACTTACCTAAGATTCTTAACCATACGATTTTGACTAGGTAAATCCAAAAAGTTAAGTAAAAACTGAAGTCTATCATAAATTTCCTTCGACCTCATACCAAAGATCCATCCAAAGTACATCATAGTCTCTTTGATTGTGAATTCTCCGTAAAGAGCGATTTCCTGGGGCATGTATCCTACACGTTTGCCGGGTACTCCTGATCCTTTCGTTCCTTAAAACAAAAATTCGTAGGTATGTTATTATAAAAAAAAGGTAGAGCGTGTCGCGGGACACACGGTAGGAACTTTAGTTCCTTTTAAGCAAAAGTTATGTAATACATCTGACGTTATAGATAAACAATTTGCATATTCTTTGGTGGTTGAGTAGTAAGCACACCAGACTCTCACGCGGTAGACCCGGGTTCGATTCCCGCGAGGAATTTTTTCTATTGTTAATTTTATTTTTAAATAATCATTCTGCTTGATATTAATAACGACAGCAGGTAGGCGTTTGAAATATTTAGCAGAATATTCATTATTATAGATAATGGTACGGTACCCTCCATGAGGGAGTCCGACTGGCAACATCTACTTATAACAGCATCGTATATTTAAAAAAGGAAACCGTAGCATTATACAAATTGGACATTCGTTTACCACAAAATTAGTGGAAACATAAAATTGAATTGTTAAATTTTTAATTTGAAGTTATATTACAGTTTATAGAAATTTTTATTTTCTAGATTTTTTCCTAAGTGGGTCGTAGAAAAAATATGCTGCTCGACTCGTGTGGATTGTCCATATCGCACTTGAACGATTGAGCACTCCGCCTACAGCGTCGTGCTTCATCTTCGTCCTCGTGCGATATGGCCATCATATCCACACTAGTTGCACAAACTACAATTTCTTTCAAAATATGCCCTTTTACATTTAAAAACTACCTGCCAAATGTCAAATCAATTTATCCATCCATTTTAAAGTTATCGAATTAAAACATTCAAGTTTTCAAAATTTCAACACCCTGTATTTCGAAAAGTCTCTAGACCCCTTAATCGCGCCAAAAAAATTATGGAAATAATAGTAAAAATGTATCCGAAATTCAAGTAGATCACTAGCATTGCGAATACCAGCTTTGCATAGAATTTCAATATAGCATCGGTGGTTCAGTGGTTAGAATGCTCGCATTGCACGCGGGCGGCCCGGGTTCGAATCCGGCCATGAGCATATTTTTTATTATGAATCGCTGCTTCGTAAACGAGAGAGAGACTAAGGAGGCACAAGCACGCAAAAGCAACGCACATAACGAAGCAATGTAACATAACGCAGCGTAACGTAACGCGTAACGGTCAGATCTTTTGCGTCGCGACCCCTGGTCGCTCAAACATAACCTGGCGTAAAGAACTAAAGTTCCAATAAGTTTTTATATTAAAAATACAATAATTATGAATTTTCATATTTTAATTTCATATTGTGAATAGCAGCTTTAAATTTTCGTGCTGGTGTACTGATTTATTTTCTTCAGCCACAATGAAAAACGCTCATATTATTATTATTTTTTATGAACTCTTGTAGAAACATAAAGAAAAGTATTCAACACTAAATGTCCAAAAATACTCATCCTGTGCTCGCCTTCGCCTCTCTCAAACTTTCAAGATGGCAATGGGGCTAATGTATTTTCAGGATTCATAATGATTGTTATAGTTGGTTGGTTAATCACGCCACCGTACACTAACTACCGACAAGTAAATGCACTTGCGTCGGAACGTTTGAAAATGTTGGTACATCTTTTTGTTGGCGCCTTACACGTCTGTTATTATAATACAACATTCAATACTCGCTTTAAGCTAGCAAGAACTCGCCAGACGATAGGAGGGTTAAGGAAATTTTCGGTAACCCATAAATCGACGAAGTGAATTCACTTGTCGGTAGTTAGTGTACGGTGATCACGCTATCTTTCAAACATTTACCTGGTTTTCCTCCGAGTACCCATATTTCTCCCGCGTTCAATCGTCTTCTTCCAACAATACAGGATAAGAGTGTCGTTTTTCCACAGCCTGATGCTCCTAGTAAACCATATCTGAAGAAAATAAATTGAATGTAAGCCAACTCTCATCAGTTATGAGCAAAATTGGTCTTAGTCCTTCAGACTTGGCTCAGGAATTTCTTTTTCGCAAGACCAAGATCAAGATTAAATGAACAAGAACAGCACCAAGAGTGAATATGCAAGACCAAGACCAAATACGACTCAAATGTACAAGAGAATAATTATACATAGATTATCTAAATAGGAATAAAATAAAGAATTTGGCTTGATTGTAAATCATTAACAATTTATAACCATGATGATCTTCAGAAGAGCAAGACCAGGACTTTTTATGCAAGGCCAAGACCAAGACTTTTTATGGAAGACCAAGACTTTTTATGCAAGGCCAAGATCAAGAACAAGGCCGAATAAGCAAGAACAAGGCCGAATAACTAAGAACAAGACCTAATAAGCAAGACCAAGTACAAGAATACACGAATACACTAACTTTCATTGTCATTCCTGCATATACTTTCTGGTTTCTGTGAACCTACTAAATTCTGTTAATTTCAGCCTCGTCAAGTCTACCAACAACGCCCAATTGATAAGTTAATTTGCCATGATCATGATTTAATACTTTAGATACAAATCTAACGTCAAATTTGTTCAATACACTTTCAAATTTCGTTCGAAGTGGTCTTTATGCATGGAAATATTAGGTTATGTTTAAGTGCACTGCTATAAATTCCAGTTCCGTAAAGTTTGAACTCTCTCCGATCGGTGACAACCGGTCGAACAAAAATAATTGATCTGCATTCGTGCCATGCACATAGCCGAACACGCTGAGTGAGTGTAGATCCCAGCTTTAGCATGTTTGCTTACTTGTTGACTTACATTAAATTTAATAATCACTCCTTAAAATGACCATTTTTATGGCTTAACCAGAGAACAATTGCGTAAAAGGCAAATATTTACAAGCGGAAAATAACAAAAAAATGTTACCATGAAATTATTGCAGAAAATTACAAGGAATATATAAAATTTATTGTTTGTTTATTAACGTCGTAAACTTCACCAACAAGACTCAATAGTGAGGTCAATAAAATATAATTTTTAACACTAATAAAACAAATAAAAATCTTTTTACTGTTCCAAATCTCGAGTTAATCTATATCTATATCTGAACAGAGTATATTATAAGCTATGGTTCAGGTTCGGTTGAGTTGCATCATAATACTTACATGGTTCCCTTGCCGACAGTCATATTTAAGTCGCTAAGAACATTGTTAGGTTTCTTCTTTGAGCCGTAGTTTTTATAAGCGTGTCGAACACTAACTGCGTTTTGTCTTCTGTTCCATATTGTAGACTGTTGATGTACTAATGGTGGTCTCTCAACATTTACACCTACTAAATCTGGACCTGGTACATGTGGTTCCACCCGATCACCCATTGTCGTATTTTCACTACAACAAATAAAATACAATATATTATCAAAAATATGCGTGATTTTTTATGGATATCGCTTTATAGGATTGAGTATTTTCTTTGAACATTTAATTTATTCACATACGTTAACTTTATGTTGGTTCTTAGTTTAAGGAGGAGGAAATTTGAACATTTTTAAGTATCAGTTACTGTACAAGCTGTATCCTTTTATTCTCAAACGAATATTTATTTATTGGGACGAAGTTCTTTATCGCGCGTTGTGAAAGGAGGCTAGACGGATAAAATTCTTACGAAAAGTTTTGTCACGACACTTTTTGATATAGGAAGCTATTGTAAGCTGTGCGCATCGCATGTTTCTCTGTCTGTATCTTTCTCTCTTATAGAAAGCAAATAAATTGAAAAAATGTTCACCATAGTCCGGGCGCGAACCATCAACCTACGCGTCTATATCAAGGCATTCAACACATGCTGGCATGAGCTCTCATGTGTATTAGATGCGAAGAAAGGTATTACATGCTGCAATGTGCGATTATATGCAGATAATAATAATAAATGCTTTTGTATTTTTAGCAAGTACGCACTATAACCTCTCTTTATTATTGTGCTAACCAAGTCATACGCATTATAATCTCCACATTTTGTTTGTTTAGCAAGTGTACGCGTCATAATTTTAATAAATTCAAAAACAAATCATATTTTAATATTACAATTTCAGAACGTATGTATTTAGCAGGCCGTGCGTGTTCTAACCTATACGCTGTTGTGTTTACGAAGTCGAGAGAGTATATATATATATATATATATATATACACACTCTGTTGTTGTGTTTACAAAGCCCCGCGTATCTATGACGTGTATGAAAGAATAGACAGACAGAGTACATACATATATATATGTATATATATAAATGTTTCGGTGTGTGTATGTATATGTACAATTCCTTCACTAATTAATCGAAAGGAACTTCGTTCCATCCCGGTGTCCCTTGACACCTCTCAAGTTTTTATTATGTCCTACTCAATTTTGATCGGAGGTTTTTTAATTAACTAATTTTTTTTTTAATTTGGCTAGTAGTGGAAAAAATTGTAGATTGTATTGTATACACCACCTTGGTGTAGGTATAATAAACTATTATTAAGAGACAGTCGTTCATCAATAGGGGTGAATATGTGAATAATGACATTTGAATATTGATATGATTATTTTACAATTAAATTCTGAAAATATAGTTGAAAACTTTGATAGCAGTAATGTAATTGAAAATCAAAACATATTAGTTGCTTTTTTCCTATCTCCCGGCTTAGCTTAGCTAACTACAGAATTCTTAGCTGAGCTGAATTGTAGTTCGAACGCATATTTCAAACGCTGTAAAGTCGAAAATATCGCCGCAAGCGCATTTGCATACAAACAAAGATAGAAAGGTAAAAATATTAATAAATCAAAAATTTATTGAGTGAAAACTTTTAACTAGGTAGGTACGGTTAATTGAATTAAAAATTACCAGTAAAATCAGGAAACTGGTAGCTCAGAAAATGGATTTACTGGATCCACATTTGGAACAACACAACAGGAACTGGTCTCGAGGAAGGTAAACCTTTATGAATAAAAATGAAAATTCAAAACGGATTCTATTGGAAGAGCTCCGAATATGTTTTTCAAGGTTAAAATCTTTATCAGATTTCAAAAATGAGTGGCTTCTCTTGCATTCGCGATTAAACTTAGCTAAGTTAAAAATCCGGGATACTTAGCGTAGGCAAGGGGGGAGGTCAGTTGATCTTAGTAAATCTAACTTCATTGGCGAAACGAACGCTAGCTTAGCTAAGTTTAACTTAGGTTAGCTTAGATTGGTGGTAGAAAAAAAGCAGCTAATAATAATAATACGAAAAATAAAAAGTATTTAAAAATTAAACGACATCGAACTAAAGACATAAAGACGATGGCAATCGTGCCGAATGACATTGATACGATGAATTACTTAATGATGTTGCCATTTAAGTAGGTCACCTGTCCTAGATTTAATCTAGGCACGAATTGAATTGCGTGTGTGATGTTTACTAAACAATTTGATAGACGATTATTATTGTTAGTAATTTATATTTTTATTTTTATTTGTAACTTACAAAAAGTGACTACGAATCCTCTACTCCGAACTATTAAACGTTATAAACTGTATAAATAACATTGATAGTTTTATAGTTATTTGGACAAGTGTTGAAGTGCTAATATTTAACAAGGAATAAAAATGAGGTCCTTGGACTTTTTTAAATAAAAAGTCTATTCTATTTAAAATTGTCTCTGTCTTCATTATAAAAATGTATGATCTATTCAAATATGTCTTTTTCAAATGAGCTCTATCTACTTATCTAGCTATCCTCTGTGGTCTTAGTATTTACAAACTCACAGTACGGTCTTTGTTCTTTTATTTTTATAGAGCGTTATAAAGTAAGCTACTAGATATACTTTCATTTGGAAAAATCAAATCTAGTTACCGAGACTTTTCCATTTTATATAGGATTTTTCATTTGATTTTAACAAATCGAATGAAACCTTACTTTGTATTCGTTTACACTGTTCGATTTTCAATTTGATTTGAACCGTCTGATTTTGCATTTGACAAATTATTCGAGTTTTGCAAAATGGAACCGTATCTACCTATTTCGGTTCGATTTTTCATCTGATTTTTATGATTAATCATGCGCATTGTGCATTATTTGCTGTTGACTACATTCTCTTATAGGATACAGGCAGAATTACTCTAAGTACCTTGTTTTTGTCTCGATACATTCCCTCAGAATAGTGTCTTTCTTTCGAATTTTGCTATTTACTTTTGACAATATTTCTTCAAAAGTTTTTGAGCTCATTTGTGTATAGATTTTGAAGCTCATAGGCAGTGCCGGATTAACCACGTAGCAAGAGTAGCAATTGCTACGGGCCTGCGCGAAAGGGGCCCCGCATATTAAAACCCACTCATCTCTGCCTAAGCGTAATTTTTTAAGGGAAACGTCAGACACACTCGGTACCTGTCTATAGATAGCAAAAAAACGTATTGAGTATTGAATTGTTTTTTTGCCACTTTATACTTAAGAACCCATATCACAACAAGGACTCTTTCAACCGGGTTTCGAACCTACTACCTCTGAGTTGTAAGCTCCATGTAAGCTCCAACTGCGCTAATTAGCTCACATTCAGTCACATCGAATAGAAGGTTGAAGGCTGCTTGGACGCATGCGCACCTCAACTACTAAATTTGACGTGGTGGGTGAAATGTGTAGTTTTAACCACGTTTTCACATCTTGAGCAAGTCTTGAGTCATGCGCAGTTGAAAGAGCCGTGTTGTATGTTTACTCGCTCCTCTAAATCTGACCCAAGGCCTAAAGCAAACAACTCAAAATTTGTGAAAACAAGATCATAACCTCACATTTTCCATTTCTATTGACATTGATCGAATCGAATGAAAAATCCTATAGTCTGAAGGCACCTTCACTTTCATCCCATCAGATCGGAAACGAAAGCCTATTTGTAATGGCTATTTAAATATCAAGTTTATAAGAGCTCGTGATATTTTTCATAAAGAATCATAATAATAAATTTAATCACTTTAAAAAAAATCAACAATTATTTTTATAACTTCATATCAATAATAATTCACCAATAGTATTGGTCTCCGTTATTCATTATGACTTTTGTTGTCGAAACGATTAAAACATTCTTCTTTATTATTATTATTATTCACCATACCTACACGTACGTTCATAATTCTTTTTATCTACGGCCACCCTCAATATTAGGCATTTACGAAGAAAAAGAAAATGTGTGAAATCATACATTATACATACGTTAAAAAGCGTGCGTAAATGACCAATGCTTTTTACATGGGGTTTTCATTTTAACACTCTTTTTTTATTGGTGAACCATTTTACCTATTTAAAGCACGCCTCAGCGTGTTTAAATCGAACTTTTTAGCACGCGCGTGTTTTAAAGTTACCGTGGCAACATCAACAACTCGAGAAACGAAGTCTAAATCTATGGTCTAAATGTCAATTTTTTTATTATTGATCTGACAGGAGTAGTTTGTAACGTCAAAACTTTCATTCGAACGATATTTAACAATGTCAAATTTATAAATTAAAATGGAAAGTGCCGTTGGTATTGTTTGAAACATTAATATTTCCATTTTTCAAATCTTAGGAAATGGTATTTAAATTAATACTATTGACATTCACAGAACTCAATAAGGTTGAACTTCCATCAAAATACAAATTAGTCTATGTTTTTCTCATTTCCATGACAACGCAAGGTGTACATCATATACGTCACGAATTCAACCATTTGACATTTAGTTGACGTTTCCATCTATGATTTCCATTTCTTGTTGTTGTAGTAGTTATAGACCGGTATTTATAATTTCAAAGTGCACCAATAAAAAAAAATATCGTAAAGTATTCGTGGATAACTGGTCTTTAAAACACTTGCTCTGTTTCGAGCACTCCGGCTTCGCCGTCGTGCTCCAAAAATCGCGCGTGTTTTAAAGACCTTAATATCCACTTATACTTTAATATACTATTTTAGCTACGAAATTATCTAGTTGCCTTGAATTCAGTCGTTTGTTGTATAAACTTTTGTGCTGTCAGTAAATTTGACAGAAGTGTCAGAAATAATGTTGCGCACTCGTTGCGAAAAAGGCACTCGCTACGTTCGTGCCTTACATTTTCGCAACTCGTGCGCAAAAGTATAATTTCACGCACTTGTATCATAAATAACTATTTTTTAATTAACATTAAACTGTAATCCAAACAAAAAATGCACAAAGCGTTCCCAAAACAATATTTTATCAAAATTTTAAACACATGGAACACTATAATTACGGACCGAACAAATTTCAAATATATATATATATATATATATATATATTACAATTTATAGTAAACTATTTTCTTATCGAACGTTTTCCTTGGAAGTCGTACAGTGTTTTGAATGATTGATGAATCTCTAAATTAATTGTTTCAATCGATATAGATACTTTTTAACGAGTAGACAATTATTGAAATGGTATAGATAATACGTTGAATTATATTCTATTCAAATATATATTGTAGTGGTTAATCGTCTATCGCAGAAAATAAAAAAAACATATGAACCATATCCACACTTATCTCAAGCTGAAGTTGGTAGAGCAGAACAGTAGATGTCACTAAAAACCACAGGGCAGAAGCTCAATGTAAAGTGACACTCGATGGAGCAACAGTATCAGAAGATATTTTCTCCACGACTAAATAATAACGTACAAATTATTTTTACATATTTAGCTGCATAATGATATAAATTCTTCACACCAGTGAATAATAGGAAGAATTCACTCTCGTTAGCCAATCACATTCTATTATTATAATTAAAATGAATAAATCAAATCGTCTCTTTAAAACGTCAAATACCTAAGAACGCAAATCGCTTCTGACAGCGCGTCGTTTGAAACGTCAAAATAATTATAAAATCATAATTTTACGTATTATAAGAGAGAAAAAAAGGACAACAGTAGCGATAGTGAGTATGTACGCCTCCCGGAATTAATTTCATTTTTCAATGTAAGGGTTCCGATTAAAAATATGAGTTACGACGTATATATATTTACTCTTTTTTATAAATATGCTCTATAGCCTAGTGGTGCTGGATCATGGCGCGGACGATCGAGGGTCGATTCTCATTGGAAGTTTTTTCTTTTTAGTCGTGGAGAAAGTATAGTCTTTTACTTGTGTAGAATGGCTATTATTCACTTGGATGATTCCAAAACTCACTCGCTGCGCTCCCTCGTTTTGGAAACTTTATCTGCGTCTTAATAGCCATCATTCTGCACTCGATGAAGAATATACTATTTTCTATGAAGAGAAATAATAATTTTGACATTTATTATATAAAAAATTGAAACTACATAAAATGGGAAAACGACAGGGTACAGGAGTAGAAAGGCCCATCTAGTCTAGATGGAGCAGTTGGAAGAATTGAATAGTAAGCTTGGAAGTACAACGGATTAGGATTCAACCAATTACAAGATTGTCTCACATTACAGTCTTTTACAAAACATATTCTCGACATTGTCCCACTATAAACAATAAAAACCAACTACGAATACTCAACACACACACACACACACACAAATAAGCAAAACAGTTTTTATGTCATACTAGTTCATTATTGTACTTTTATTGCTTAGTTACCAACTATCTAAAGTTCACTTTATGGCCCGCGCGGGCATAAAGAGAAATCATTTTTTGTTCAACTCATTCAATAACCATGTCGTAAGCTTCTTTAGACTTTTTTGGCAACAGATTTACTGTTGCTTTCTTTGCTTTTTCAATAATTTCGTCAGGAATTCCAAAATCTTCGTTCATTTTGACTTCTAACTTTGACACATATAAAATT
The DNA here is from genome assembly GCA_910591675.1 of Galerucella calmariensis. NCBI lineage: Eukaryota > Metazoa > Arthropoda > Insecta > Coleoptera > Chrysomelidae > Galerucella > Galerucella calmariensis. The sequence continues at coordinate 52,395 of CAJUYG010001144.1, forward strand.
TATTTTGATATTATGACATTTACGTTTGTCAACATTCACCTATTGATGCAAACCGGATTTTTTAAAACACTGATTTGTATTGAGATTGGATTGCAATAACGAACTAGTATGACATAAAAGTTTGTATGTACCGCAGGCATAAACAGATGTGTATACCCTCGGGCGACTTACAAACCCTCGGGCCAGAGGCCCTCGGCTTCGTAAGACGTCGCCCTCAGGGCATAAACATCTATTTATACTCTTGGTACATAAATAACTATTAAAAACGAAAATTGGACAAACTCACGTAATTCACGATATACGTCAGGCAGTTGTCAAGTTAGGATCATAGATAACACGTTAGGATGTCAGCGCTGATGTGGAAGAATCTGCAACTAGTACAACTACCACTAACGGCGTTACAGTTCTCACTAAATTAGAAATTTTAGTACTGACGGGACTCCCTATGTGGCAGCACTCTCGCGCCATCAGAGATGATCCCCTACCCTGATGTATTAGTATGTTTATACCATGTTTATACCTACTTTAAAAAAACTTGAAACTTTGTATTCAAGATCTTACAATACCTATGAGATTATTGGATTGAAGACGAACATATACTCAAGTTAAAGTTTGCAGATATCCTGAAAGGACTAAAGGCTACTAGTCTCTATCAAAATTGTACATCTTGAAAATTAATTTTCTCAGTTATGATTGCACCAATTTAAAAAAAAAAACTTTACATTGCTGAACAGAGGACTAAAATCCATTTCCAACAAGGTTTCACGCGACTCCCTTTCTTATTTAAAATTTTCGAGGAGGTGCTGGAGGGGAATAATAGTTTTATACTGTAAATTGTCAATTTAAGAATGAAAATCGACCTGTTCCAGGTTTTTTTCACTACCTACATATTAACGCTAATATTGAATTTATTCCATACACATAGACCGCATTGTATATTTATTTTTGTTGATTTGTACTCACCGAAGCCGTTTAAAATGATCAACATGAATATTGAAACAGTTACATCAAAAATATAAAATTGATTGATCTCCTTATATTCTCGTACTTACATACTAATCACTCTATTATGAATACCCAAGAGTCTGAACACCACATTCAGTAAACTATTCCAAGAAAGCATGGACCGAGTCACTAATATACAAAACACTACACCAAAAATTCACTTGACCACCGATGATCTGCCACATGACACTGAAAACTGACTATCCAATAATACAGAATTAATTATTTTACACGAAATAATATAATGACCACTTAACAAACAAACTATAATTGATGTCACTTGTACTGCTTGGCAGTAATAATTACCGCGAATATATTAATGGTGGTCTAGTTGATTGTAATTGTTTTTATAATGTACCTTCCGCTTTTTTTTTCAGATTAAACTTTGGAGTTGTTCTAGGATAAAAATAGAAACGTAATTTCAACGCAAACGCGCTTCGGTCAATGCGAAAATTTGCGTTTTTATGATAATTTTAGACCAGTAGTAACTATAACTAGCAAACATGAAAATTGAAATGAAAATTTTATCGAAAGATTCAGGAAAAATAATTAATAACTAAATGATAAATTATACTATACAAAGCTTTCCAAAAAAAAGTATTTGGGCCAGTTAAAAAACAGAATTATTTAATTGGGCCAAAATTATGGAGTACAATATTTGTGATGTGTGACATTCACTGAGACCTAAAGAATCTATTGTGTTCCCTTACTTTAATTAGTCTCAGAGACGAGTGGCACCTTTAGACCTATTTCTCGGATGAATTTCGCCATGTTTGCAGGCGTCAGATTATTCCTATGTACATTCCTATGATTTGTTATAAATAGTCATTACTCTTGGGAGAGTAATTAATAAATACATTTTTAGATAACTCAAATAATTACAAAAATCAACCAAATTTTAAAGTACAAATAATTCTTAATTTATTTATTATCAAAGGGAATACAATATACACCTATGCATTTTGATAATAATTTGTAGCACCAAAGTTAATATCAAAAACTTAAAATTTTTTTTTTATCATAGGCCGGAATATTAAATTAAATACTCTCATCCCTTGGAAATCGAAAGAACTTTATTTTTCTTTTCAAATAAAATATATTTGGACAGTCTCTGTATGAACAATACACTCCATCGTGATGTTTATCCATTTTATAAGTACAATAATCTATACCACTATATTTTTATAGTTAATATTACCACAACGCACAATCAATTAGTCAAATAACACAATTAATATCGCCGATTGAACACCTTCAAACCATGAAACAAACAAAAATGGCGATTTTGAGCATGTTTTGACGTTTTGATTATGTTAGGTTAGGTTAGCCGTCACCGTTATTGTGCATGGTTGCCAAGGATGTGGTTTGTGAAAAAAGTATATAATCATGGTATGATTTTTATACATTATAATCTATTTAATTGTATAATTCATTTAATTTAAAACAAGTAATTATCTTATATTTGTATCTGTATAACTATCACACTTGAAAAAATGCTTATAAAATATTTGACCTATGATCGTTGTAAGTTGAAGGAAATATTATGCAAATTGACAACCCTGTTGACAAATTTCGCGAAGCAGCCCGAACGAAGTCGAAATAAGACGATGGGCATGTAAATGGGTATGTCCACCCATCTCTCTCTTTTTTTTTACTGTTCTCTGTCAAGCTTTCGTATCTGTTCTCATTATAATCTGTGCTTTGGGTATGTTTTACACCATGTTTAAGTTAACCTAACCTTTTTTGGTCAAATGTCAGTTTGATTAATTGTCCGCGAAGGGAGGATTATTCTGTCAAACTGACACGAAGAAATTTTACAAAGAGAAATAAGAGTCGTTCACTTATTTTACATTGTTGTCATGTTTATCTTATAAAAACATATTGTTTGTTAGATGTTTCTAAGTATTCAATTATTAATATGATTTGCTTAGGCTATAAGTTCGCTCCTAGTAACCATAAGTTAGAATGCTGTTACCGTGTTTAGTATTAATAAGGCTTAAATATTTTATGAACGCTCACTTTGTGCTCAAGGTATTATTTTTTCTCCAACTGCGCATGTGTTCAAAGTAAAACATAACCTAAGTTTTGTAAATTTTTTGGCTGTGGTCGTATAATTGGATTCGCTTATTCATTGCACTTAAAATTGGTGATTATAAACTAAAGGAATAATGGTATTTTATTATTGTGTGTTTAACAACAATAAAGAAGTTTTTATGCACCGTTTTCCCATTAAAGATCCTTTGGTAAATAATAAGAATTTTCACCACCTTGGTGCATAATATACTAATTTGATCATTAAGTACGTTAAAGTGTTTTGATTATGGATTAAAAAAAATGTTAGTAAGTAGAATAAATGAAGCAAACTACTGGCACGGTGTTACACTACTTGTAATTCAAATACTGCTAGGAATAGAATCCCTTTACCCAACGGTGAATGATCAGAGAGAGCTTTCAGCGCATGTGTATGTGTTATCTGGACAAAGACGACACAAAAGAACGCAATGATGAGACTAGGCAAGGTGCAAAGACTTGCTTGTTTCAGTATTGCAGGGTGCATGAGAAGCACGCCAACGGCAGCACTAGAAGCCTTATTTAGCCTTCCTCCATAACACCTCGTGATAATGGGGGGAGCAAGGATGGGGCTATTTAGGCAGCAAAATAACCTGAGCAACAAAATAGTTAAATCAGGACACATATCCATTAAGGACATCATAAGTGGAGCCATTTTAGATATGTAAACAGACTATATGGCCACTAAATTTCTCCCCAGTCCCAAATATGAGGTAGAAATACCTCACAGAAAGGACTGGCAAGACCCAAGCAGACTGAAGCTTCCCCGAGGAGAGACCTGGTACACAGACAGGTCACAGACTGGGAAAGGGACAGAATCAGGTGTGTATAGTGAAATGAGAAACACAAGATGCTCCTTTTCACTAGGAGAACATACCTCTGTAATTCAGGCAGAGATTTATGCTATCCTAGAATGTGTCAGAATTAACAAATATAGGACTGCACTCATAGGATAAACATACTAACTGACAGCCAGGCAGCCTTTGCAGCTTTAAACAGCCGCAAGGTAACATCCAGACTGGTAGAAGAATGCAAGAAAGAACTGAATGAACTAGCTGACCATATTAAAGTAAGATTAGTGTGGGTGTCGGGACATAACGGTATTCTGGAAATTAACAAGCTGATGAACTCGCAAAAAGAGGTTCAGCAAAAGCATATGTTGGACCAGAACTAGTCCTTGTGACCACAAAGAAGGTAGACCGAGGGCAAATACAAAAATGGGTACAAAGCCAACATAAACTTCAGTGGAGGAACACCCCAAAGCAGGTACACAGTAAAACCTTCATAGGTGACACATGTGTAAAACGGGCCGAAGAACTACTGAATATCAGTAGGAATAAGCTAGGAATTATCACAGGTTATTTAACGGGTCATACCCCTGTAAAAGACCACCTGCATAAAATAGGGTTATATAACGGGGACCTCAGCTGCAGACTTTGTGGCATGGAGACCGAGACCGTAACCCATATCTTATCTGTGAGGCACTGGACTCGAGGAGACAAACAATCTTCGGAGAAGCCAATGTGCCATATATGGCACACATTCAATGGACCTATATCGTCCACTCGAAGGTACGGGGATAACTGGATGGGTGGAATAAATGTGGGAGTAGAGTACAATAAGCCAACAGGCTGCAGTGCTCCCGGCATCAGAACGGCTCCCAAACACAAAAAAATGTGTTATCTATGTTTCAGTAGTATTACTGAACGATCTCGTTTGGTAGTTATTGCAGTTAATGATAATCCTTTGCTGAAATCCCAAAGGAGTGTGAGATGTTGTTTATGCGTCACTCTCATATCAAACAGATCATTTAATATTGACATTGTATTCACATAAAAGCAATTTAAGTATGTAATGCAATATAAAAAATATTTTTTACTAGCAGTAGTGTCGCATCCTTGACATCAATACCAAGTTTCACTATATAATTTTATTCTTATATAATGCAACTGGATTCTTCTTTAAGAAAATACCTCCAACATTTGGGTTAATTAGATTAATGTGATAGTACTTGAAATATAATATGAAACGATGTATGATCACTAAATTTAGACAAAAGAAATAATAACAATAGAATTGTGCAAGAAATATTTGAAACGGTTTTTTTAACTAGCCTATAGCTGCACTTTTGAAAATACATTGATTTGCTGACTTGAGCATAAATTAATTGGGAGAAACAGAATGAATATTTTAATTTTATGTGATCTCTGTCATTATTTTGGATCAAATTAGTACTACAATCGTTACAATCAGCAATTGAAGAAGTAATAACATCTAGAAAGTGAAACGAAAAGCAAAAGTTTACGGTTGATCTTAATCCAACACTTTTGAAACACAACTATAATGATCTCTGTATCTGTATTTGTAGAGTAGGGAGAGTGAGTGTGTAGGCTCACAGCACTTAGGCCACATGTGACCCATTGTACATCCTCCCGAGGAGTTGTCCTCCTAGGTCATTGTCCATCCTGTCCTTCTCAGGAAGGTGGACAGGTCACTGGGAGACATATCCAACTAATGATATGTTCAAATGAACCCTGTTTGAAAATTTTAACGTGTGCCTTTTACATAGAAATTTTTACAAATCACATGACTTTTCATAAAAATGTAATTGTTCGCACATTAAAGTGAAGCTTTCACCAATAAGTTTCGTGTAGTATATTTTCAATATTTATTCTGGATACTTCATAGTTATTTTTTTATTATTGATATATTCGCCTCAGCGTGTTTAAATCCAACTTTAAAACACGTGCGTTTTTCAAAGTTACCATGGCAACATTAACAATTCGAGAAACGAAATCTAAATATGACAATTATTATTATTGATCTGACAGCAGTACTTTATAACGTCAAAGCCTTCATTCGAACAATATTTAAAAATTTCAATTTTATAAATGAAAATGTGATGTAGAGTTGGTATTGTTTGAGATATTAACATTTCGATTTTTCAAATCCGAGGAAATGGTATTTAAATTAATACTTTTAACATTCTCTGAGCTCAATGAGGTTGAACTTCCATCAAAATGCAAATTAGTTGTTGTTTTCTCCATTTCCACGACAACGCAATTCAACCATTTTTTATATCATTAGTTCTTATTTCCATTTCTTGTTGTTATAGTAGTGATAGATAACAGTATTTATAATTTCAAAGTGCTCCAATAAAAAAAATAGCGTAAAGTATTCGTGGATAACTGGTATCTAAAACACTTGCTCTATTTCGAGCACTCCGGCTTCGCCATCGAGTTTTAAAGACCTTAATATCCACTTATACTTTAATATACTATTTTAATATTTCCAAACAACCATAGAAAAATCATTTCTCAAGCTGTGAATATTTTTTCCATTCCATATAAAGACGTTCATTACTTATTTTTATATGTTTTGCCAAAAAATTTGCATAATCGAAAATAATTGTGACCATGAGAATACGTTTTTTATAAATTACAGCAGTAAATATAATTTTATTGTCGTTGGAAGAGAAGAAGCTATAAATAATTAATAATAGCGTGTCTACAAATTGAATTTTTCAATGTAATGTCAGGTTGAATTCGTAAAATGTGTTTTTTCAGAAGTCTTAACTATGTATGATTGGAATTAACTTTATACATGAACAATAAAAATTTATTATTTAGATGCCCATTAGGTATGTAACTTGTGAAGTATGCAGACCCAATATTTTCTGTAGACTGTTCGGCAGTTTCTATAAGATTCGTGTTTTATGACAGTTTAAATCAAAAGTCAAAAAGGTAGAGAACTTCCACTCGTCTTCGGCTTGTTTCGTATACCTGTTAATGCTTGTGTATTAATAACTATCATTACATGACAGTTTCGTAATATACTATTACAAGCTTCACTGTTTACTCGATACATCAGCCGGAACACTTCCACTGGTAACTTAAAGATGTTACTTCGATCTCTCAAGATACGAAGGAGTATGTGCATGTACCTAGTTTAGATTATTCTTCATCCAATTTATTCCATTTAACTGTTCCACACTGTATTTTATTTCAAAAAACTTTTTTGTATAATTTTTCTTCTCTTTTGTCCACTGAGAGAAAAAACACCGGTTTTTCCCACGTGTTTTATTCCACACTAGTTCCATTCAGCCAAACCTGTCATGAGACTGTAATCAAAAAAATATTGTGCTAAATGATTCACAACGTACAAGTGGTGACTGGTTTTTAACGCTGGAAATACCGTTGGTTAATAATATTAATAAACAGCCCAAATTTGTAAATTAAATGGCATTTCTTCAGCATAACCAGTAAAGAAAAACTGGAAATTTATATTAAATACAACTTTTCGTTCTTTATTGTTTTTTTGGGTCAAGTTCGTTTACTTAGTTCACCTGACAAATAAATTTGTATGCATTCATTGTTAATTAAATAAGCAAAAAAAATAACTCAAAAAATGATTACCTACACGGAGATATGTGAAGAATGAGACAAAAGTTGTGAATAATAACGTTGATGTATTAAAAGATGGTGAGCATCTGGATGTTTTTGAGTGTGTGATAAACGGGATTCCGCGTCATATATACGAAGGGAAGAACTACTTTGATTTATTAGATGAAAATGTCTTTTAAGAGTGTTTGTTTTGAATTTGTTGGTACTTATAGCTAGAACACGAAATGGAGTATCCATACGATATATAGGAGTAGTAACTGTAGGCTCGGGTTTAAACCGGACTTGAATGATCTGTATTTTAGAGCTTTCACTGGGTGATCCAGATTTTTTTAGCAGCTGATGGTGCAGATACAGTAGAACTGTATCCGGAATTTATATAGTGCAACCCCCATTTACCCGGAATTTTGGAAAGCTACAAGCAAGTCGGTGGCTTGATAATGGCAAAGCCTTGAAAATTGTATGCTATTATCCGGAATTGCTGTGATCCTCATTATTCCAGATAATCCGGGATCTAGTTCATATACCTGTTACAATACTTGAGCTTTGCTGGTACAGTACATTACTTCCAGCATCAGTGCTCAAACAATGAGTTTTGCGTTTCTCGTTTTTAAAGAATCTTTTCAACGACTTAGCACCTCTTTTAACGTCTCATTCAATTCCGCCGCAATTTTGGCACAAGCATCTCATTTATCTTGCCTTGTAGCTGTAGCAACGTCAGCTTTTTTGTTTTCCATTATATTTTCATATTTTTTAATAACTGATAATAATAATAATTAATTTAACGCAACCATTATAACTAACTAAAACCACAAACAAATCAACAAAAACTGAGGTTATACTGTGTCTTGTCAGTTTGAGTTGGCAGATTCTCAACTTTTGCTATATTGTCAAATGTATTTCTCAGCTAGCATGTACGGTGCAATGCAAAACAGTTGGTTAACTGACTTTTAACATTTAACCGTCGTTACCTAACCAACGGATTCAATCAGATCTATATAACTTGTTTTCAAACTAAGAGGAGCGATTTGAATTTGAGTTGGCATTTCTGCAGCCTAGTGATTGGTTAAATTGCCGCTCGTTTCACACAGCTTTTTTGATACCACTGACAACGATATTTGTCAGTTTTGTGTTTATATGAAAATATTATAACCTCAATCTTTATTAGGTGCACATTTTTATTTTTTTTATTTATTTTATTTTTATTTTCAACTAAGTATCCATTATATCCCAAGAAACAATAAACGCTGATTTATTGGGCCTGTTCAGACAATAAGCTGATTAGCAGTTGATTGATGGTGTTAAAGACTGATTAAGCTACTAACTTGAATAATGGGCTGAATAAGCGCCGAATCAGGCAATATAGATGCCGTTATACAGCAGAATCCATAAAGCTGAGCTACATGCTGAATAAGTGCCTCTTCAGCCAACTTAGTAGATATTGTTCAGCAACATGCTTATGTAGCTGAACTTGGGTTGAATAAGCATATCTTCAGCTCACTTAATCCGGTGTTGTTCAGCCTTTTATTACTAGCTGAATACAGGCTGAAAAAGCGTTTTTCTGCTCATCAAAAATTTCATTGTCCAGCTATTTAAAAATGGCTGAACAATAGCTGGTTAAGCGCTTTTACAGAAATCTGAACAGCTGTAGCCCAGCTATTCATAGTCAGCTTAGTATGCACTTAATAAACCCTTCTTCAGTAAAGTTAGGAACCACTGTACAGCTTTCATTAACACAGACTGAATAAGTTCTAGTTCAGCCTATTTTGAAAATATTTTTCAGATATACTACTTCAGCCATTTGATATTCGCTGAAATGAGAATTCATGCATGCAGTCGTGTATATCATTCAGCCATTTTTAGGTCATGCCTTTGATTATGTCACTTGACTGGCAAATTTATAAAGCTTGCATTCATTACATCATTTGCATTTATAATGTTGCTTGGTGCTGCTTGTGGCAGTTCATCAGGTTCTGGTGAATTTTGTTACAACTTTCGCCATGGCCTGTGGCCAATGATGATTCAAATTATAGACTTGCATTGACCCCTCACTGGACACGACACCTGCGAGCAATATAATACATAATGTCACATAATTGACAATTAGTTCGAAAAGTCTGAAGACTACCATTTCGAGACACCCTCTTAATCTAGTAACTTTTAGTGTTGTGAGTGAGGTTTCTTAAAATGCTCCTCCTAGTTTAAAAACAAGCTATAGTGCAAATGAGTATAAGATTATTAAATAAAAATGTGTTTCTGGATGTTAAATTTTCAAATATTTCAATACATTTTAATAATTATTGTGGTGATCTGTATTTCTACCGTTATCTGCGAATCTATTTCTTTGTTTATAAATGCATTGAAGTAAATGCAAGGACTTTTGATATTTATTGGGTATAAACTCCATTTATTTCCTTCTATAATACCATTACGAAATAAATAGTTAATCGTGGGTAATTAATTTTGTATTATTTACATGATAAAATGTATAGCATATTGAAACATAAGTGGATAAAAAGATCCTTAAAACACGTGCGAAATAGAGCAAGTGTTACAAATACCAATACTTTACACACAAGATGTACTCGATGTCGATGTCGAAATTTTTCACAGTAATTTAATAATTGAAAATATATTATTCTGCTAAATGGCTTAGTGATAAATATAATCGCATAAAAATGCGAAAAAAAATTTGCATAGGTTCTGTAAGATAAAAGATAAAAATATATAAAGATAAAACAGAAACAAAAGAAAAAGTTACTGGTCGTCATCGTTATAAGTGGCACTTGTACTTGATTCATTATCACCTCTGCTAGAACTATCTACATTAATAATTCAAAGATTCACTTTCATATTTCCAATAACATTGTGTAGGGGAGCGAGGGGCACGTTGTTACAGAGGTAAGAAGTTACACGCGTTTTTTACCGGGATTTTAAACTCTTTGATGGACATAATTGGACTTATTTGTTTTCTTATAATATCGTGCATTATATAAAAACAATCAGTGACCTGCCAAGCGCTGAGCTGCTAGGTTGTGTGCGTGTGTCCCGATTTCAACCAAGTAAGTAAAAAAATCCTTTACGAAATTTTTGATTCCTGATGACTATACTTTTTATTTTGTCAAAAATTTTAACCTTGAACGTTCATAATATATCTACCTTTAATTTACAATATTGTTTTATTCTACTACCGATATCCATTAATAATGACTTCAATTTATATTAAAAAACGTGCCATGGGGCAAGTAGTTACAATTGTTTGGGGTAAGTTGTTACATGTAAAGTATATAGCACCTTGATAAAAGAAGATTGGGTAGAATGTTTAGAATGCAAAATGTGGGCCCATGTCAAATGTGTAACGGGAAATGTTTGCTCATTCATTTGCATTAATTGCAATTCTGATGAAGACTGATTTAATATTTGTGTGTGATATTGTTACCTACCTCTATAAAAATTACTATATATCTTTCTATAATATAAGTGCCTTAAAAATGTTAGAATCCAAAGTATTTTAGTTTGCCAAAAGTTTATTAAAATAACTTATTAAGAAGTGGAAGTGAATAATTTAATTACTACAAGTTGTTATTTGCAGACTAAGTCTGTGTTTTTATATAAGATTTAAAAATGTTCCTGCCAAAGTGATTTTCTACCAAAAAAAACTTAAATAATTACCATAATAGATATTATAATTACTCATAAATGTTAGAAGACTGTATAAAGTGATCTCTATTGTTTATATCGTTTTGAAATACTAATAAAAAAATATATATCACTGATGATTTTGTTCATTTATCTACCGTAACATCGTGCCCCGATGATGTAACAACTAGCCCCAATTCCGGGGTAAGATGTTACAATCTACTTGTTTAGTTAAATTCTCCATTGTGAAAAAATTACATAAATTTTAATAATTTTTCAGTCATATTTTCATAGCTAAATAGACATACTAACATTACAAGTTATCAAATGTATAATTTATTTGATAGCTTTTGTCATATTAACAACTATCTAAAAATTGTAACAACGTGCCCCCCGCTCCCCTACCTTGTTATGATCCATATTCCACATGTCCTTTTCAATTTTTAAACGTTAATATTTCACTTTTGCCACGTTTCTTCGGTAATGTTTCCAACTGCACTTAATAGTATCTAATTCCTTCACATCTTCTAATGTGTATGTAAAATTGTTTCTCCACGACTAAATAATAACGCACAAATTATTTTTACATATTTAGCTGCATAATGATATAAATTCTTCACACCAGTGAATAATAAAAAGAATTCACTCTCGTTAGCCAATCACATTCTATTATTATCAGAATTCACGCTAAAATGAATTAAAATGAATAAATCAAATCATCTCTTTAAAACGTCAAATACCTAAAAACGCAAATCGCTTCTGACAGCGCGTCGTTTGAAACGTCAAAATAATTATAAAATCATAATTTTACGTATTAATAAGAGCAAAAAATGGACAACAATAGCAATAGTGAATATGTACGCCTCCCGGAATTAATTTCATTTATAAATGTAAGGGTTCCGATTAAAAATGTGAGTTAAGTATATATATTTACTCTTTACATTTTTATACATATGCTCTATAGCCTAGTGGTGGTTGACTATGGCGCGGACGATCTTGGTTCGATCCTCACTGGAAGTTTTTCTTTTTAGTCGTGGAGAAAGTATAGTCTTTTACTTGTGTAGAATGGCTATTATTCACTTGGATGATTCCAAAACTCACTCGCTGCGCTCCCTCGTTTTGGAAA
>CAJUYG010001144.1:80890-91281 GCA_910591675.1 Galerucella calmariensis
AGAAAATTTACAAAACTTCCCAATTTAATATTTTAATTTCCAAGTATTCATCAACTTTTATGATACGAAATATATAAAAAAGAAATAACAATTATCTAACCGAGGTTGGTTACTTCGAAGACTGGTCAAGAAATTATGTCATTGGAAAGCTCTCACTTTCTATGAATGTGTAACACTTGTAAGTGAACTTGTAACACTTATACCACACTGCACCGGCACTGTAATAGATATTGAAAAGGAAATTGAAACAACACTGCTCGGTGTGTTCGTATGGTTGTCTGACCGACTCTCGATTGTTTACAGGTGGACACCTATCTACGAGGAACGTGCAACTTAAAAATGAACGTTATTTTTAGTGAAAGTTCTAAGCATCATGATCTATTTATGAATAAAAGTGAATGAGTTAAGTAATTGAAACAGATTCAACATTAATAACAACAAAAAGGCTAATAAAAAGAAAATAGCACGACATATAGGAATTTTACTTTATCAGGCCAGACGATAGGGGTAACAGCTACATGTAATTTTTTTCATAAGTACCTTGAAGTATGTAGATTGATATAAAAAAAATTTACCAGTCTATCGATTCCCCAAATTAGAAAAAAAAAATCAAAAAACTTTTTTTTTCGAAATTTTTCAATATTTCGCGCTGGGAGGAAGGTGAAGAAGAATAAAAAAATACCACCGTGTAGGGTAAGTGCTATGCAATAAAAAAAGGTCTTAGTTTTTTTCGTCCGATCAATGGTTTGTCAGTAAAAAATTCGCTAAACTAAGTATGTGTTCCGCATCCGCGCGACTCTATTTTCTGAAGCGCGGCGGAGTACATTATAAACTATTGTACAGTTATAATGTAGATATAAATAATTGTAATAGGGCGTTTTGAAGAGTGAAGTGTCAGCTTTAAAATGGCATTTTTTTGTCATTGCACATAATCATTTCTAGCAAATTACTCATAAATATTATATTCTAATCAAAAGCCAAGTATCTCAATAAAAAATATATTATATAATAAGGTGGAATTGAAACAATTTTTCGAAGGATGGAAACTGCTATTTAGGAGGTCTGTTCCATAAATAAAATTTACGGATAATTAATTTTTCCCAATTACGAAATACGGCACTTTTCATTATCTTGTAAATTTTAGGAATCTTGAATTTACAAAGAAATATATACATATACTAAGTACTGTAATTTTAATAAAACTGGAGTAATTTTAATGGAGTTTGCGTAGAAATGTTGGGGAAACTTCTAAGATCAAGAATATATAATTACAAAATTAATTAATTAACATACATTTTTGGATTCAATGATTTTTTGTATTATAAGCGAAAATAGCAAGTTAGGTTAGATGTAATATTTTCAGGCGTAGAATCTTCCACTTCACTTTGGACCATTTCTTACGGACCACCCTGTATATTTACTTGTTACATCATAGGCATGTTTTCTCTTTTTCTTTTCTCATGGTTTATATTGGGCAAGGTGAAATATCAGGGGAAAATATGTATATATTTTTTCCATTTTAGCTTAGTATGTGCCTCGACAGCGCTGGCACAGAAAAAAATAATAACAAATATTTTTATGAGTTAAATAACAATTATTACTATTTTAAATTAGATTTTATGGTGAAGATGAGAAGCTTTCAGAAACTTAAAGACTTTCTTTATCTCGGTGGAGAAGTGGTTCCTTGAGGTTAGGCTTTATGTCAAATTCGTTGATATGTAGCGAAAAATTGTTTGCAGTCCGTCAGTATGTGCTTAATGGTCACTATATAATTACAGCTATGGCAAACGGGACGATTTCCTGAAGACATCTGGACCCGTATCTTTGAACGTTCGACTAAATGCTCCCACGTATTTCATGTGATGGGAATGGATTTGTTTTATTCGAGCAGTATCTTCGAAATCTCGAATGTTCGACTTGCAAACGAATGAATTTATCAGTCGTATCAGTTCCACATGGGAGTAAGCGAATAGAGTCTTGCGCAGAACGTCAGAAAAACAAAAACAAATAAATATTAAACATAGCCTGCTGTGGATATAGCGTATCATAGATAGAAAAATCATAGCGATATTATACTAAGTTTTTTGTTAAATAATACTACTGAAGAAAAATGAACGCAGATGAAGCTTTTATGCATCAAATAATTGATGATTTGCAAGATGCTGAGAAAATGGCTGAAGATACGACAAGAAGGTTTTCTTATAGAAAAGATCCTTTTACATTAAATGATCAGCAATTCTTGGAATTGTATAGGGTGGATAAAAAAACTGTCTGTGATGAATTCCAAGAGAATATCTTTTTGGGCCAAATTCAACTTCATATTGCCTTTACGTAAAAGAATTACAAAACAGAATAAAAATAAACGAAAAGCTACATGTAATCTTCTTCCTCTCACGTGCTTTTTAAACTACTCTCACACTATTCTACAGTACACTTTACTTGAAAAATGACACATAAGATCTACAAAGCTGTTCGCCACTGTGTTTGGAAGATATTGCTATTTTCGAGTACCGTTCGATTCGTGTGAAATCATTCGTACGAACAAAATCCATTCGAAGTTCTCGAGAATAGTCGAATGTTCAAAGATACGGGCCCAGATATCCGTGTGTGAATTTCGTGTGGTTGATTCAAGTTCTGCTGATTATAGTAGCCTCTCTCCGGGTTGAAAAGTTAAGGGAGGAAAGAGAAGTAGTTAAATTGATATATCATGAAGTGGTGTCATGCTATTGCGCCATAGATATCGCCAAGATTCTTGTATAAAGTTTTTGAAGTGGGACATGAATATATGATAATTTCATGTAAATATTCAAAGTTAGGATTAAAAGATTAATTGATCAACTTTATCTCCAGATTTCAATCCTTGGATGGTCTCCTAGCCAATTACAACATTTATTAGATATAAAAATTAACTCAATTACCTATATTACCTTTATATTTCAAACTCAATCAGTCTTCGTAAAGTAACGAGTTTTCATTGCATTATTTATTAGTCAAGATTCATTCTAATATTTCAATTGTAATTGACAACTTTACTGGAAGATCCTAACGAAATATCTGAACAATGTAATAGGAAGTTATTATATTAGTTGTTTTTTTATGCAGCAACTTTATTAGCAAATTAGAAATCGCAAGTTGGCCAATGTAAAAAGATTACCAGAGATCGGCTTATAAAAAAGTAATACATATTATTCATTGTAACTGTTTGCACAGAAATTAGTTATATTTATTATACCTACTTGTTGAACGTTAATCAATAATGAGAAAGTAATACAAAAATAGTTGAAAGGAGTGATGTTTCATAATATTAACAAATCAAAAAGTTAATTAGTGGAAATTCCAAATGTTATATGAACACCATAGAAAAGTAATACAGAATTAACCATTCCGCAATCGTCTGTTACACTTCAATACTGTACCGGGCAGGGCCGGATGCTCCCGTGCTCCATTTTTCGTCCGTTGTACCCTTGACGTCACTCAAGAGCTGAGTTCGGAATGGTAAAAAGTGTCAACACTTTTGGCACTGTTGCGTTCGTTAATTGTTCAGAGAAAATATAGTGCACACTATTATTGCGTTCGGTAATACTTCGGGGTATGGATGATGTAAACATGGTGAGATCCAGTACAAAATGGTAGTGTATTAGGTGTTTCACACTGATCACTCCATCCTCACACCATCAGCACGTCACTAGACTCTGCACTACACGAACACTACACTATCAACGCACCAAAAATCCATTTCGAACTCACCTAAGACGTTATTTGTATTGCTGAGATAGTAGTTTTGTATGTTTACAACTAGTACCCATGGAATGCATCCAAGTTCACGGTATCCATATGTTAATTGTTATAGTATCGTGAAAGCTCTATGTCCACTGTAGCATCGATTATCCAGTTGGTGCCTGCGAATAGTTTCATCCTGTACTCCGTTTCTTTTGTAAGGAGAACCCACTTGAAATTGTAGTCGCTTGCACGAACTTGTTGTCAACACCGGCGCCATATTGTAAAATGGACATTCGACTTCAAATCTGTAGGGTAACGTTCTCACATCTTCTAGGTTAACACAAAGTGTATAGTAATGTATCAAGATCGGTTTTGATTTCTGCGCAAGACAGTTTTGGCAAACTTTACGTGGCTTCTTCTTATGTGAAACGGAATCTACATTTGTTTCACTCGAAATGGTCCTCTACCTTTACCAAGTGTACTAAAAGTATGAACATGGAATATCGTTCTTTATATAATAAATAGAGAAGAGCAACTTTCGTGAACTTTGATTTCTTTTTTTTTACTGAACCAGTGTAACATATCGCTCCTTAGAAATAATGTGCACAATTCACTGCACATACAATACAACGAAGTAAAACTGATTGGAATCCCATTTTTCTATCACTTTAAATTTCAAAAGTTAGACTTTCAAGAAAACCACAATAAACGACAGAAACTCTCATCAACAGCAACGAACATTAACAAGACAAGAAGGGTCACTCTCCGTCGGAACTTTCATGTCCAGCTTACACAAGTCGAATATGCTTTATGCTCTAAAAATACAGCCGCTTCTTTTGGTAGTATTTTCATCATTATACTTTGTGCAAGCACTACAAGAGTGTTGCAGCAAACATTTCCTCAATAGATAGCCAGAAATGTAAACTATAGCATTAGCATCCGTACTTGAAAGATTTCTATAGTCGCATGTGAAAACTGTTAAAGAGCTATCATTTGTCAATTTAGGTACATCGATATTTTTATATTCTTCTAGCATATCAGGAGTTACAAGAAAATAATTTCTTGAATGCCCTACAAAATTGAATTGGGGTTAAATTTCTCGAGTTTCCGCAACAATGTCTTACCAGACCGAAAAAATTTTCAATGCAATCCTGATTAAGGTTCCTTGTTAAAAGAAATGAATAATTCCTGCATTTTAAGGTTTTCCATAAAGACAGAGCAGAGGTAATAGTAATTTTCCAGTCATTTATAAAGTGCATAGTTTATACATTTTTCCACGTATGTTGCCTTTCCATCATTCTGTTTGCAGAAACAAACACAAAACACTAGGTACGTAAATGATTATTTTATTTCTAAACGAAAATTCGCTCACTGAAAAAGACAACTGGTATAATTCTTTACATATCCCTAAGACGGACAACCTGTTTATGCATATCGCGCGTAGGAGACTTACGGTGCTCTATACACAGTAGCATCCGATATTCGAGCGAGATAGGCATAACGAGGGGAGGAGTTTAGAGTGATCCTTCTTGTCTTGTTAATGTTCGTTGTCAACAGGCTCAATCGCGTATGAAGAACTAGCAGAGGTAAAGAAATAGATGATAGAAAAATTTTCTGTTATCCATTTCACTTGCAACAAATCAGTTCTTCAATATATATTTATTTAAAAAAAATCGATATTCAGTTAATAAACTTTAAAACCTCTTTATAATTGTATTGCACTATCTCAGTAATTAAATATATTTCGGGTAAGAAACCTAATATTCAAATTACGTAATTCATATTAAGAACGAATTAATGTGTATAAACATGGTTCAAGTTATTGTAAAATTAGTGATAAGTCACGTTTCTCCTATAATGATCACTAAAAGGCTTTCAAATACACCATTAACCGATTTATTGTATTTTAACATGTCCTTTATTTTCCAATAGTGTCGATTAAAGTGGAATGTATTCCACTGCAACCTTTTTATATTTATTGTGGTCCTTTAAATCAAGATTACATTCTCCAGTCTGCCTGTTTTTATGTCTACAAAGGCTTTGGCAGTTTTCCTGTCTTGCTTATTGGATCAGTCGTAAGTTTTCTTCTTCAATGAAGTTTTTTTTCTGCCTCTGTCCTTTTGAGAACTTCCTCCATTCTACAAATTTCTGTGCCACCCGTTTTATTGTGACGAATTTGCGCAGCCGTAGAAGAGTTCATTCCATCCGCCTTTTCGTTGTCTTTATAATCCTCTCTTGGTACACTGGATCTTTTAGTACTCGGTGAATGTTTATACAAAATTTAGCATACATATCTCTCGCTAAGACCAATGTTTAAATATTATTTCTTATTAAAATAGTTACTGCAAGCGTCAAACGTGATGGCGAGCGATTGCGCAGGTATAGACTCTCCTAACTAAGTAAATTACTATTGGATTACTTTGCCTTGCCGGTCATTGTCGTACCTATAATTAGTTTCAATTAGGGTAGCGAACATGAACAACATGAACATGATTTCTTTGTAATTTTTCATATTTTATTCAGTATTATAGGTAGTAGTACAGCTCATTAAAATGTTATACAATGATACACTTATTACAAAATAAACTTCAATCAGTCACTATCTGAATACAAATTTTCTTCATCTTGGAATTGGGCGACAACTAATGGCCTCTGTACATAGCATTTATATGTCTTGCAAAAGCTGTAGTGAGTGAGAGGTAACATTGAAAATAAGTTTGTGCGCATGGCGGCGGGCTCGCCCTCATGTTGCATTATCCAATAGTTCCTGAAATCACCGTACACTAACTACCGACAAAATTTCCTCACCCCTCCTCTCGTCTGGCGAGCTCTGGATAGTTTACAGCGAGTATTGAATGTTGTATAACAGACGTGTAAGGCACCAGAGAAAGGATGTACCAAAATTTTCAAACGTTCCAACGCAAGTGAATTTACTTGTTGGTAGTTAGTGTACAGTGCTATCTTCTTCTCATGTGTTTCAATTAGAAACAATAATTCATGAAAATTTGTAAAAAAGAATAAATCTTAATCATTATGAAACAATATATTGTATGTTTATATTTAGCAAATGAATTCATAATTGTTGATGATAATTATTTTTCAAATTGTATACAATTATGCAGAATTATTTACAACCTCAAGCAATTATAATTAGCAATATAGTTTTTATTGCATTCTCAATATAGTAAGTCGAAGATATAGAGAAGTTTGTAGTTAAGATAGTTAAACAAATATCAAGAAAGAATAAGATGAATTGAAGGCATGCGGAAATAACATTTTGGCAGAAATATACCGGGTGTAGACTGAAAAGAAAGACGATAAAAATGTATTAAAAAAATTGATAGTACTTAAGAATTAAACCTAAAGGATAGTGAAAATAGAATGTTGAGAAACTAAACAACATGTACACGGGTCAATAACAATACTATAAGAGTTCTATATCTGTCCATATCTCATTATTCTGGAAAAGCGTCTTTCTGCTTACACCCTGTATGAAGGTGAATTATCCTCATTAAATAAAAAGCAGACTGGTTGCTATAATTGTAAGAAAATGTCAGCTCCACTTAATCATTTGTAACTCAATTAACTTCCTAGGAGTATTATCAGTAGCGCGGAGTTTTTGGCGACACCTAATATTTTTCCATTTTTTTACCTATGCCAAAAGGTCAACCAAGAATTTGTTCATTTCCATTTGTAGCGGCCTGCCAGCTGACACTTGACACGTGGGAGTATAATAGAGACTATTCCTCAAAAGTTAAGTACGAAACAGGCTTAAGATAGATAGACTGCTAGATTACTGAATGATTTTGATGGAGTGAAACATTATCAGCCTGGGCTTAAAGAGATATCTCCTAAAATAGATATTTTTAATGAACAGACTGATAAGGAGACTCAAAGAGGAGCATCACATTGTATTGAAGCATGCGGACGATTTGTTCGTCAAGGTAAATTCAATATCATAGTCAGAGAGCGCATACAAGAGGCTCTAAAAATTGTAACAAAATAGATGGAATATATGTGATTAACTATAAGTCCCACCAAATCGAACATAGTGGTGCTTCACTGGAAAAGAGGGGATCCAATGGGATTGGGATTCCTTTAAGGTACGAAGATTCCCATGATGATGTTTGTTGAATATCAAGACCATATAGAAGCTGTAGATTTTGTGGCATGGAGAACGAGACCGGAATATCTTATTTATTAGACTGTTAGACACTGAACTCAAGGAAACAAATCTTTATCATGGTTCTGTCTCGTTTTACCTGTCATCTTTTATAACCGAAATATATCTATTTTATATTTTGTGTTAAAATTTGATTTGCATGAATCTTCAGCAATCGACTGAGGAGAAATCTAAAAATTGTGAAAAATTGCGTACTTTGAATAGTTAATTGCATTTCTAAGCAATTACGTATTTAGTTATTAGGTATGGTTTTATTTCATAAGCTTTAATATTATTTTAACGAGTTAATATTAAGCCTACTGTTTTACATAGCCTCTACTGCTTGTGGTCTTTGGTTCATACTTACTATTTTACGAGCTGACCGCAAATCTTATATAAAAATATGCTTGTTACATTGAAATTGTTTTATTTAAAAAATAACGTTACGTTGCAATATCTTAGAATAAGATTGTTTTTTATAGCACATTTAGGAATAGAATTGTAAACATTTTATATAGGAAAATATGGTCAGAATATTACGAAAAAGATACAAAAATGGTATGATTAAATTTAAATTGACCAAATAAGCTGGTAGGTACAGTTAATAGATACGTACTTATGAGTATTTTGAACATTGAAAGTTTCATCCGGAATATTTGCCTAAAAAGCTGAATATAACTCCACCATAGTATAATGTTAATTTTACTTTACAATGGGCTATTTATATTACGATTATTTGTATCTATGATTTATTCACTTTCGGTCTTATTAATAAACACGGAGTAACCTAAGACTAACTTTATTCTATGCTTAAACCATCAGTTTGACAGATACGCTATTAATAAACGCATTTTAGACAGGGAATAGGCTACTCCGAGGTTAGTCTGGGACTAACTTTGGTAATAATTTTAATCTAAGGAAATAGATACTTTAAGCTCGGAATAACCTTCGACTAAATATAATTTTAGTTTTGTTGAACTGTCAATAATTGTGGTATAAATCAGTTTGTCGTTTTTGTATTATCAGTTCATATTATTATTCAGTTTATTATTATTAATTAATTTTCAATTACAAACAATTGGAAATATGAAAGAGTACGATGTTGATGCCTATAGCAGTGACGATGAAGTCAGACGGTTAAAAATTATTCGCCCAGACGTGATTATTTCGAAGAATTCGACAGTCAAAATTTTTTATGCAGATTTCGTATGTCAAAGTGGGCAGTAGAAAGTCTGTTGGAAGATATTGAGGAGGCTATTTCCCATCCTACAGTTAAAGCGTGGGGTAGTTTGGTAGTTCCAGTATAAAAACTGTAAAACATAACCTCTAAAGGTCTGCTTTTTCCTTTCATTTGACATAGAACATCATACTATCGATGGTTTTCATACCAACACAACAAAAGTTAATATAATTTCATAAGTTATCTGACCATTAGTTAAATGATGATTGTGAAACATGTTCTAATGGTTAGTGTCTCGGTTAAGGTTACTTAATCCTAAGAGTTTACCACCGATTGTGAAACTGGCTGTTAGTCGTGTAGAGCCTGAGCAGTACTAAAATTTAGGATTTAATGAGAAATGTAATGCTGTGGGTAGTTATTCTGGATATTTACCTCACATTGTCGTGCCAGAGGGAAAATTACGATGTGGCAAAGTCAAAATTCGTAAAGAGCTCATCAAAATCTATAAAATTACCAGTTTTCAAAAATCCTGGAAAACTTTACAGGTAACCACTACTTTTCGAACCGAAAGACTGTATTAATTATATTACTAGCGATTTAAAAATATGCTAAGATCTACCTTAATTTAAACATCGACCATTATTAAAATATTTAAAAATGATGATCACTTTTGCCTTGGCGGTGTAATCCTAAAATATTTTAACAAATAAGTAAAGGTCAAAAAAAAATTAGCGTCCCTCATTTATAAAACAATAAAAATACATTTACGTGGATAAAATTTCCTGAAACATCAATCGGTAATCAACTATTATAATACTTAAAATTGTTTTGAAATTATCTGTAGCTAGCCTTGGACCGTAGTTGTCAAAAATGTTTTTGCTGGTTTTTTTACGTACCTTTTAAATATTCATTATTTTAAAAGCTCGATGAATTTCATGATATAATGTATCTAATTATAAAATAGGGAAATGATTACAATTTGTTTATTTATTTATAAGTTTTATTTAAATGATATGGGTACATAATTCAATAGTAATAGTGTACTGGGACTCTGCACACTAAATAATTCTATCTACTCGTTCCACACGTCTTTTGACGACGATTTCTTAATAAAAATAGTAGGTATATTATAGACCAAGGTGGTGAAGACTATTATTATTGACCGAGCACCAAGATTATTTCGCGGGAGGCTTTGTCCCGAGCGGAATAAGGTGCGAGGTTCATAAATGTCTTCAGCACCATGGTGTATATACAATATTTCCCACTACTACTCAAAGTTAAGACAAAAATTGAAAATAACTCACAAACGCACCACGAGAAGCAGTCTTA
>CAJUYG010001145.1:0-37394 GCA_910591675.1 Galerucella calmariensis
TAAAATTGACGTAGTTTGGACCAAGAAGTCCTGCTTCTCACTCCCTTGTACAAAGAACACACCCTACAAGTTTCTGATCTTTACGATCAGCGGTTTAGGCTGACCGCAAAAAAGTAATAAATAGCATGGAAACAATTTCACCAAAATGCAAATTATATTTTAAACTGATCGAGAAGTACAAATGTCACTTTTGAAATTTCGTTCATTTCGAAGAAATTTAAATTATTTTATGCGAAATTCGAATATTTCAATACGATCGCGCAAAAAATGGTATAAGCATTTCGAACGTTAAGGGTAATACCGGTCTCCAGCAAAATTGACATTGCTGTTGACCGGTAAACAACCCTTACCGTTCTTGATACTTAATATACTATTTACATTGTTCTGTTCGATTCTGTTCATTGAAAGAATATAAATCTTCTTATATTTTTGTTCCTTTTCTGTAATGAATGAAGTAATATATTATTCAGGACCACTTGAATGTATGTAGGGCTAAGACGTCGGTAAGTAATTTACTGACGTCTGAACGGTAAGTAAATCACTTACCGACGTGTTAGACTTAAAAACCAGTAAACACAACCTACCGACCTGACAACCGATGCTGTAAATAAACAAAAAAGATCGATCGGGCAAAAAAATGTTTAAATTGGTTAGAGGAATGTGAAATGAAAATGACAAATTTTCCTCACATGTCCCAAAAATTCAATCAGGTATTCTGACATGATAATAATAATACTCTTAGCTATAGCAAATCTGTGAATGTCAAATTAGTTACAGTTGAACTGACAAAGTTGACAATTTTTTTGTTAGAGGTGTAACGCTTTTTCTTCCTATACGTGGTCTTCTACCACACGAACACGTCACTATGGACACCCTTGACTTGAAATCTTTCGAAGTAATGCTTGGGCGCCAGATTTTCAACGTGGTTTATTCCACGGCTCCTTGACCCTTAGCGTCAAGAGTTCCAGATAGCCTCAGATGGAGGTTATGGAAAATTCCAGGGGTCTTGTTGAACTTACTTTAACTATCTATCAAAGTTACAACACGGATGTTTCAAATATCGGTCCTTCAATTAAAAGTTTATGGTTGATAACTAATGAAACAGGATTTTAATTCTCTAGTCTATTAATACTCTGTGGTCCTTTTATTTCTGAATCTACAGGGATGAGCAAAATAAAAAGGATAATATTGTAACGGACTTAACGGTCGAAGCCGGTCAGTTTATCAAATACATTTAAAATCGGCCAGGTAACCAAACAAGTTGTGGCTAAGCCGCTTGCAAGTTCGGGAAACCCTTTGGATTCAAATGACACACGGAAAGCAACTAAAATGCGATAATAATAAAATATATTGAACCACGCAACGAACGTCTAAATTTGCCGGGTAATTGAACGAGTTGTGGCTAAGCCTCTTGCAAGTTCAAGAAACCCTTCGGATTCAATAGAGACACGGGAAGCTACTAATGTGACGGTAATAAAATATGATGCTAAAAAAACGGTTCAAATATGCCGGTTTATCGAACAAGTTGTGGCTAAGCCTCTTGCAAGTTCGAGGTACCCTTTGGATTTAAAGGAAATATTAAGAAAACTATTATTTAGACACTGAAAGGAATAACTTGGCCCACGAAGTGATGAAAGAGCGTTTTAAATCTGCCGGTTGATCGAACAAGCTGTGGCTCAGCCTCTTGCAAGTTCGAGGTACCCTTTGGATTTAAAGGGAATATTAAAAAAAATATATTGTTACCTACTAGTCCGGAACTGAGATTCAAGAGTTTAAAAAAAACAAGTAACTTATAATCGACGCACAGAGGAAAAATAAAATTCGGAAATTAAACTGAGATATCACAATCCTAAGAGATATCAAATAAATATAGATGTCCTGTGAAGAAAACACATAAAATCGTAATCTCAATGTGGAACCGGCGGATATTCAATCCAAATTATTCAGCGATGTAATAAAAAAAAATTCTAGAACAAATTAATTTTTATTAAGTAAGTATCGGTGCTATTATGAAAAAACTGAAGCGAGTTTCCACTCGACAAGAGGTTAAATTCAAAATCGGAAAATATGGAAAAAATAAACTTCTTCACTATTAACAATAAAGTATGGGCCATGAAAATAAATTTCCCGAAACAAATCCCACTAATTTAATAGTGCCGGTTATGCAAAAAATTAACAAAGTAAAATAATAAAAAAAATTTTCAACCGATCAGGAAATTTAATAGATAATTACGTAATTAGTTATGAAAAGAGCAATATTGTTCAACAAGCGTAATATTTGCCAAAACGAGCGCTAGCGAGTTCTGCAAATTACGCGTGTTGAACAATGTCGCTCTCTTCATAACGTGTTTACGTACAACGTTTTATCTAATTCCGCGCTTTCATAATATTCAATAAAATCTTCAATTACAATGATGATATTGAAGTGGAATCAAATGGTGTTAGAAGTATTGTTACTATAATGTATTCACCCAGAAAATTGACTTACTTTGAATAACTGTGTCCTGAATAATGTTTTCAATGTTTATAAATCTCAAAATTGAATTAAAATAATGGGTTAATTGTACAGTTTAAATAATGAAATAATTGTCAGTTTTGACAGTACCTACCTAATTAATAAATTATTCTTTGAAACTCATGTGGTATCTCTATGTTGAAACGTAAACAGTTACGTAAAGTTTTTACATAACTACTTTTCATAACTGATATATGAAGGTTATGAAAAATGTGACGTTACCTAACGTCAAGGAGTAACGTAAAGTGTCACATTTAATAGCGGAATTAGATAAAAAAATATATCAAACTATCTCTAGTTTACGGAGGTACGAAAATTTTCGAATAAACGGTGATTCTTAAAATATTTTTACCTTGCTTGAAACGGTTTCGGTGTCGGAATTCACTTTAAGTACAAAACTCCGGGAACTGGAAAGGGAAAAAAACAAAATGGCGGACTACACGGAAGCACAAAACTCAAAGTCGGGTAGCGGTATTACAAGTAGGAACTGAGAGTAGAGAACAAATAATCAAATTCTCCTGTCCTTTTATATTCTCATAAGTGAAATTTTATTAAAAAACTACAAAGAAAGTTTGTCATATACCAGACGTCTTTCGGAATTAATTTAACTAAATTAAATGGTATATATTCCAAACGTCCTTTTTGATTGAAAAACTTTAACTTCGGAAATTACTAAATTTTATGATTGAATATAAATTTGCGTACCTCCGGATTTATACTAAAACTACAATATAGCAGTAATGAAAAAATTTGGTAACAGGAAGGAAGTCAGAAAGTAAGTAACGAGTTATTTAGAAACAAGTGGCAAAATAAAAATACGTTACGGAAAAAAAACTCTTATCAGTGTAAAAAAAAATAACTCGTTTCTTCGGTAAAAAAAAATTAATGAACGAAAGTCCAACTTTCGGTCGGTTTATCATAAAAAAAATAATCAAACCTACGAAAAACAATATACTGGGATCCAGCGGTCTCACCGTCTGGAACTTCAGTGTCGGAAGGAGCGGTCGGGGAGATGAGGTCCTCTTCCTCGGGACGACTGGTGTCGGTATGTCCTGGAACAGCGTCTGGCTACTTCCTGAGCGGTCCGGGGTCGTTCGGGGTCTAGGCAGCACTGGACGGCTGCGTCTTGCTTTTGGCATGGCGGATTGGAACTGGCGACCAAATGGACCTGGACAGCCATCGATCGGGTACGGGGAGCTGGCTGTTCACACAGGTATGCTCGGGACATCCGTCCCACTCGTCCACAGGGGGAGCAGAACAGGATGCATGGACGGTTGCAGCTTTCTCGGCGGTGACCGGAGGCTCCGCACCTCCAGCAAGTATCCTCCGTCACGTTGATGGACCTTCGGGATTCCATCCTGTTGCATGGCTTGTCGGTTTCGGTCGGTTTTTGCTGTGACTGTTTGTACTGTTGACATTTCAGACATCTCCTCACGTATTTGATGATGTCCCTGAACATTCATGGCCAATAGTACAATTTCACCATCCGGGTGAGGGTTTTTGCAACCCCCAGGTGTTCGGAGTTTGGAGCATCATGGTTTTCTGTTAGGACTTTTGTTCGATCGGGCTCTGCTATACACAGTTTCCACGGATCGGTAGCATCGGCTACACGGTTGAGTGCACCTTTACGGTATTGTATTTCGAAATCAACCCCTCACAACACTGGAGAAAATTTAGACACTTCAATAGCGGATTGCACCTTGTCAACCCCTAACACCAGAAAAGACTCAGAGACTTCGGAACGAATTTGTTCTTTGTCGACCCCTAACTCCATGGAGGATGCAGAGACTCCAAGAACGGACTTCTCTTTGTCAACCCCCTACTACAGGGAAGACGCAGACTTCGAGAACGGACTGCTCTTTGTCAACCCCAAATTCCAGGGAAGACGCAGAGACTTCAACAACGGACTGCTCTTTGTCAACCCCTAACTTCAGGGAAGACGTAGAGACTTCGACAAAAGGTTTTTCTTCATCAACCCCTAACAACACCGGGGAAGACTCGGAAACTTCAACAACAGATTGCTCCTTGTCAACACCCAACTCCAGGGAAGACGCAGAGACTTCGGAAACGGTTGGATTTCCAGGATAACGGATTTCTGTCATGATCGGAACATCGGCTTCTTTCATTGACATATCCACCAACCTCAAAACTCCAATATGGCTGGCTTATGACGAACGTCTCACTATTTTATCATCGAAGTATATACTTACTGCCAGTTCCTAACTCCTAACGGAAATTATATTCTCGGAGAATATCGTGTCCTAAAACAATATCGGTGATCAATCCGGGAAAATGCTCTAACGAACCTTCCATATTGACGTCATCGATTTTCCATGTCAGCTCATGAATATCGGAGATGGAGACTAAATTCCCATTGGCTAAACAAGCCTTCATTGTTTGACGGGCGGTTGTTTGCTTCTTTTGGGAAAATTTCTTAGCTACTTGATCACCAATATATGATTTTGCTGCTCCGGTATCCAACAACGCTTGATATTTGTGATTTTCTATTCCGACGTCTATGTGTGGTCTGGGTTCGTTTATTTCTGCCGGCGGTA
This sequence comes from Galerucella calmariensis, assembly GCA_910591675.1. Taxonomy (NCBI): domain Eukaryota; kingdom Metazoa; phylum Arthropoda; class Insecta; order Coleoptera; family Chrysomelidae; genus Galerucella; species Galerucella calmariensis. The sequence goes on from CAJUYG010001145.1 coordinate 5,071, forward strand.
TGAGAGGCAAAGATTTGCGGAAGCCGTGTCGGCCTCTCTTCGGTACAACTTCGGATTAGTTTTCCTGCTTCCTGCAGGAACAATGTCGGGAGAACACTCCCTCCTTACGGCCACGAGAGCAGAACATTTTTGGCGGATTTTGGCAAACGTTTCGGTAGTGTCCCGATTCGTCACAACGGTAACACATGGGTGGACGGGAAGATGATCCAGACAGTTGCTGTGTCGTATTCGGAGGTGAACGGCGAGGAGTATCGGTTGGAGACGGTAGGCTGGCGTCGGCGACGGGTTCTCCGGATGGACCAGGAGTCGTGTTGTGCGATGGCCCATATCTTGACGTATTTATTGGCTGCTGACAGGGATTTGGTTTACAGTTCGGTCCGCTGTGGTTGGGCACTGATTGGAGTTTCTTCCTGAGGAGCTCATATTCCCTCACCACCTGACAAAATAAGGAAAAATCCTCAAAGTCCACTTTTCGATCGAAAATTTGTGAGCCATCAACATCAAAGGCGAAGCATTTCAAAGCGTTGAAGGCTGCTGAAAGTTCCAATTGATTGATGTGTAAATGTTTAGACTCCAAAGACCATTCGTGGTTTGATTACCACCCCATCCCTGATTTGATGCGTCGGAAAAATTATGATCTGATAATCTCCTGTGAGAATACTTGCTCCTGAACCTGGAAGATTTTTTAATCACCAATCTAAATCATCTCTTGCTGCAGAGTTCAATTTAATTTTTGCATTAAAAGAGAAATTATTATTCTTAAGAAAATAATTTTTCAATCGTTCAAATTCTTCATTATACATCCATCCGTATTCAAAAGCATGACAAATTGAAATAATATATCCTACAAATTTAGCAAAATCTCGAATTTTAGAAAAATTTTTCCTTCCAAAAAACATAAGATGATTGGAAGCTTTGGCAATCTTCGCAGGTGGTAAATCTATTTCAAGTAAATAGCTTTTCCAGAGGAATCCCAGAAATTTACATTCTTTACTGGGATTTGAATTAGATTTTTCAATATTGATTGGAAATCCTGAGGATGAGAGCAGTTTAATTGTTTCATCTAAATTAAGCAAGCATTCAGACTTACGTTTCCCAATTAAAAGAAAATCATCTGAATAATTTATGGATAGAAAACCTCCAGCTTTTAGATAATGAATAACTGGTTTCATCATTTTACAAAAAACATATGGTGACGTACTTAAACCAAATGGCAAACAATAAACTCATACAATATATTTCCATATTGAAGACAAAGGTACTTTTTACTCTTAAGATGAATTGGTATTAGGAAATATGCATCCTTAAGATCTATAGAACACATAAAACAATCTTTAAATATTATATCCTTTAACGATCCAATATTTTCTAGTTTAAAATGTTTTGTTTCAATAAAGGTGTTAAGTTCTTCTAAATTCAACACAAACCTATCTCCTCCATTGGGCTAATCAACTAAAGAATATTTAGACAAAAATTGATTATTTTCATAAGAACAAACCGAAATGGCGCCCATTTGCAAGAGAGAGGATATACTATTCTTTAATTTTATGTGTTTAACGTCAGACCTAACACATTCAGTAAGAGTTCTGTTTTGTATAGGTTTATGTGAAAAAGGGATCCTATAACCGTCAACCCAGCTGAGAATACAGTTATTCTCGGTTGTTTGCAACCAATTTTTAAAAAAGAGAGACACTATGCCTGCATATTTTTCTGTATAATTATTAAGAACTATCTCTAATTGTTGAAGCGTCTTTGGTCCTGACGAGGTCCCTGCTGGCGTCTTTGAGTTTTCCACGACATTCCTCCTCTCTTCTCGTGATAGTCTGATCTTTGTTCATGGCGGTGGTTGACGATGCGATAAAAAATACTTGGCCCTATGTTCTTGTTTTTAAGCCTTAGTACTAATTTCCGAGGTAATCTTCCTCAAATTTTGCACTGCTTTACATTTTTCGGAGATTTCAGCTCCAAAAGGCCAGGTATCAGGTTTAGTCTCCTCTGCGACCTTTTGAACAGAGAATATACTCGATGTTTTCGATGCTTCGAAATCAAATAATGAACTTCGGCAAATATTTTGCTGATTCAGTTATAATTGGCGAAAACTCGGTTTTTATATCTTCAGGGATTCAAGGGAAAACCCGGGGCTGAACATTTTACAAAACAACGACATACGTGTTGTAGTTGCCTCACATTAAAGTTGAATGAGTCGGGGGCCAGGGGTTTTATTTCTTATATGCACGGTTGAATATAGTAGCTGTTGACGCACCAGATGCGTAACTACATGTTGGTCTATGAGGACGTGATTACGAAGTATAATGTAATCTATCTAGCTTTATTGATCAAGATTTGGTGGCAATGCCATATAAGTAGCTACCGTAATCTAAAATAGATCTTGTATAAAGTGTGTAGCAGCCAAATGGAATAAAATTTGATAATGAAGAAATGGGGGCGTGCTGGGAAAAACGTTGGTGCAGGTCGATTCGTATTTTTAAATTTGCGTTAAAAAAATTATATAGGATGTGTCATCTGACAGTGGCCATCTTTCTTATTTTAAATGCAACCCCCTGTATATCATTAATTTTTTGAATTCTTCCGAAAATTCTAGACATAATTCATTTACAATGTCCTATGCCTATTGAAAAATTAACATTTGAAAATAGTTAGTTATGTAACAAGTGTGTGAAGTAGCCTTTTTTGAGGAATGTGAATATTGTCGCATGAGCCGCGGGCGAATGCGACAATCACAAGAGCCGAAGAAAGGCCTTAACACATGAATTACATACAATGTCCCTCCACTGAATTCTATGTTTATCCTTTAAGTGTCAGTCCTATGTTTGTTGATTCTGACTCATTCTAGCATAGCATAAAGCTCTGCCTAACATACAGAGGTATGTTCTCCTAGTGAGAAGGAGCATCTTGTGTTTCTCATTTCACTATACACCCCTGCTTCTGTCCCTTTCCCATTCTGTGACCCGTCTGTGTACCAGGTCTCTCCTCGGGGAAACTTCAGTCTGCTTGGGTCTTGCCAGTCCTTTCTGTGAGGTATTTCTAGCTCATATTTGGGACTGGGGAGAAGTTTAGTGTCCATATAGTCTGTTTTCATATCTAAAATGGCTCCACTCATGATGTCCTCAGTAAATGTGTCCTGATCTAACTATTTTGTTGCTCAGGCTACTTTGCTGCCTAAATAGTCCGATTCTTGCTTCCACCATTATCACGAAGTGTATTGGAGGAAGGCCAAATAAGGCGTCTGGTGCTGGCTTCTCGTACACCCTGCAATACTGAGACAAGCAAGTCTTTGCACTTTGCTTAGTCTCATCATTGCATCCTTTTGTCCACCAGACCAAAGACGCATATATGTTATTATGGGCTTAACCACTACACTGTATATCCGATGTATCATTCGAGGACTCAACCCCTATGTTTTCCCGCAAGTTCGTCTCGCCATCAATAACGTGGTTTCCGATCTTGTTGCTACTTTTTCCATTTGTTTCGTCCATATTAATCTCGAGTCAATAATTACCCCGAGATATTCAAAATCCATAATCATTGGAATCTCCATAGCTTGAAGGAATAGTAGTCCCAATCCCACTAGGTCCCTTCTTTTGGTATAGGGTTTAGGTTAGCCTGTTGCATACGCCTATGACCGTAGTATTGAATCTGCCTTGTGATATGATGACCAGATCGTCCGCATATCCTAAGATAGTATGGTTTTTCTTTTTAAGTCTCCTTATCAGTCCGTCCATTACAATGTTCCATACTAGAGGAGACAGGACTCCTCCTTGAGGACACCCCCTTGAAACCCGGGCTAATAATGTATCACCGATCAAGGTTGAAAAGATCGTTCGGTCTTCCAGCATGCAGTCTATCCATCTGCAGCTTGTGTCGTCAATTTGCTTCCGACGAATTGCCCTAGTGATTACTTTGTGAGGGGTGTTATCAAGGGTGTTATGTCAAGGAAAGCTGCTAATAATACCTTATTTTCGAGACCGTACTCTATTCCTTGTACTACGTGATGAAGTGCTGTCTCTGTGGATACTCCTGGTCTGTATGCATATTGATCCAGGTCGATCGGTCTTTTTACCAACGATCCTCCTCTAATGTGCATGTCTACCAGTTCTTCCAATGTCTTCAGTACAAATGACATCAGACTTATGGGTCTCAGGGACTTAGCTTTATTGTCACCTGTTTTACCAGGTTTAGGAATAAAGACCACCCTAACATTTCTCCAGACCTTTGGTATGTACCCTAGTCCCATGTTTGCTCTAAGGATCGCACACAGTAAGCGGAGTATAATGCCGTTTGCCTTTTGCAGCATAATTGGATAAGTCCCGTCCGGTCCCGGTGATTTATATGGTTCAAATGAGTTCATTGCCCATTTGATTTTGCTTCGATTTACCACTTCCCTAGATACTTTCCAACTTTCCTAGTTACTCCGGTTTGGAGTCCTCGAGACCATATGTTGTTCTGTATCTAATGGTTCATCACTTATTTTGCATTCTGGAAAAAGTACATCGGGACGTTCTACCAGAGTTTCCTTCCTGTTTTGTGTATATCTCCCATCTCTTGTCTCCAATGAGTTAATTGTCCTTTGAGGATCTTTGGAGAGTATCTTATAGAGTCTAACACATTCGGAGGTCTGTTCTACCTCTTCACAGTGTTTTCTCCATCGGCTTCTCTCATCGATCCTCAGAGCCTTGTTATATGACGTCAGAGTTTTCCTATAGTCGGTCCACTCTCCGTCTTTGCTTGCCCTATTGAAGAGCTTTCGTACTTCCGCCCTTGAAACTGCAAGATCATTATTCCACCATGGCACATTCCTGTTGGTTCTCCTTGTAGTTTAGGGGCAGTTGCGATTGAATGAAGACACAATAGCTTCTTGGAATTGCTCCGCAGCTAGGTCTAGATCCACACTTTTTCTTACCGTCTCTCTCACCCTTTGGATTTCAAAGACTGGGTCTGCTTGATGGGCCTCCCAGTTAGCTTTCCTTGGGTTCCGGTAAGTTTCAGTTTCAGTGCTAAAACCTGTTAATGTGTCACTTATGTATCTGAGGTCTGAACAACTCATCTTATCAGTCACATACCATTTTTTAACAAAACTTCCTATAAAGGTAGTTACAATTGTTATATCTAGAACCTCCTTTCTATTTGTTGTTACAATGGTAGGTTTATTTCCTACATTTAATATGTCCAAATTATGTCCCATAATGAATTGTAGTGAAGACTCACCTCTTTGGTTGGTGTTTGTACTTCCCTAGGCTGTGTTATGTGCATTCACATCTCCCCCAATGATCAGATGCGATCTATTGCTTCGACATCCCCTCACTATTTCCCCCACTTCCCTAGATGGTGGTTGTTCAGAAGCATCTCCTGGTAGGTAGACCGATCCAAGAATAATCCACCTCGGTCCCCCATCGGATATTAATTTTTCTTTGACCGTTGTCAGGTCTCTGAAACAGTATCTTTATATTATTTCTTACTATTATGCAGGTTCAATGTACTTGGGAGGACCTATTGTGAATCAATTTCCCTCCTATCCCTGACAACCGCATAATTTTTCCTTATTCACCCAAGGTTTTTTTATGAGGGCCACATCGTATTCCCCATTACTTTCGTAAGAACTGCAGATGCAGCCTTACTATGCAGAAGGTTCGCTTGTATAATTCGAACCCCCGCCATCTGGTCCTCTTAAAACTCGGGAGACCGTAATATACTCGGGAGCCCATCGTCTCCAGAGCCCTAAAAGAAGCATTATCGATGGAGAAGGTCAGCGTTTGCCCCTTTCCATCGTCTTTTTTTCCTTTGAGCTAGCATTTTGACTAGCCAGACGGTCCTTCAGAATGGACTTCCGGAGAGGTCTCCTGACCCAACAACTGTCAGATCAGCACCTTCCCAGAGCTCGCCTAGGCCCTACACCGCGTTCCTGAGCTATTCCTCCGTTTATTCATTCCCACAGGTCATCCAGAGAGCCCCTGAATGGAATGACGTACGTTTTAATTGGAAGCGGTTTGCGCTTCCCCCAGGGGTGTCAAACACGGTCTCCTCCAAACGGTTTTGAAACAGTCCTGCCTGTTCCTGATTCAGAATATTTTCTGGATGGCGTCTGTGGATCACCATCATCCCAAGATTTGCTGTTGCATTCTTATAGGAGACAGTCTGCACTTTCGTGCTCCTGTTTATTTTTTTGCAACATGCATTTCAGGTAGAGTTGAGTTGTCAAATCGAGGTCTTTTACCTTCACCTGTCCTTTATTTTCCACCTGTATTGGAGTGTCCCGACGTTGTCGGACCTGAGCTTGTCTTCATCAGGGCTTTTCCTGACTTAGACATGCTACTTCCCGATTTTGTCGGTCCTGACTCCTTTTTCTTTCTAGTTTTATATGGGTTCTTTTCCACTCATGTACCGGCTGCCTTTTTCTCCTTCCTGATGAGTTTCTTCCTCTGGGCACCAAATAGTTTTTTGAGCAAGGTCATGTTAGTTTCCTTACCCTTTTCCAACGAGTCCTTCCCTCCTTGCTTTTCTGCCTCTGGAGCACAGTCTACAACTACTGTCTCCTGACAACTTTCGTCGTTACAGCACATTTCTATAACGACTTGATTTCCTCCTCTGATCATTTTTTGCTGTTTTGGTCCATATTGTTTCCACGAGCAGCTAGGGAATGTAGGTCCGCCTAGTCAGAGCCCCGCATAACTGGGTAAGGCTAAATACATCAGGGTGAGCCAGTTGCTCTGAGGTTTGGAAACCGAATAACCCACGGCCATCCATCCCTTCAGCGACCACTTAACCTTGAGATTTAGGAGGTTTTTTATAGTGGTCCCCATCCACACAGGTCTGGCAATTAAGCCAAGCCTCCCGATCCTTATTTACCAATGGATCAGTTCTTTCACTTGCATGACGTCCCTGGCCTTCCCCTATCCGCAACCTGGGGACCCTTCCGATAGGAAGCTCAACCCATTACCCTCCTATGTTGCAGGGTAATGCACAGAAAGTTAAAATCTTGGACAGGCCCTAGCGAGTCCTCGAAACTTAATGAGCTCGGACGTATCATCACTCACTGCATTGGCATCCTTTTTCTCATCTGTATACATGACCAAGCTAGCGAAATTGCTTTTCTACTTTGATTATTTTTCCTTGTGATGCAAGCGGCAAATTTGGAAATTTTTCTTGAAATAAGCGAGAAACTTCCATTTTTGTTCTTGAGTTATTCCCATAACCAATCATTCGTAGAATGATTATTTTGTGCAGTTGAAGAAATTCAAACGACAATAGCACTGTCATGCAGGCAGACAAGAAGTTGCTAGTGCTATGAGTTTTATAAGAAAATAAACAAAACTCTTGTATTCTTTTCATTTCATATCAGTGAGGAACGCAGGAATAGTTTCTGCTTATTTTCTCAATATCAAGAGCTGAATGGAAAATAAGTAAGTGTAATTTAGCGAATTTGTGGAATAAAATAGTTTTCTAAGTTTAATGCTAATTTTTGTAATAAATCTGGAAAAACTTAATATTTCCGAAACAGATGAAGATAGGTATCGGATATTGTTCATAAATTATGTCTGCAGTTTCATGAAGAATCTAAAGAATACATAATGTACAGGGGGTTGTATTTAAAATAAGAAAGTTCCATTTGGCTGTTCCACACTGTATGTCCTATAAAATAGAAGATTTATTTTGGGGTCTGCTCCCCCCTCATAACGATTGACGGTGTTTAAAATGTTTATACTTGTTTCACCCTTGGCTAAGCAATTATCATCATAATATTGTGATAACTCAATACATAGAACAGCTGTTGCATCAAAATACAACAGACTACAAACGTTGACTGATAAAATCACTCAAAGATACAAACAATTTTTGAAAACTTCTGAAAATTCAATTAGCTATCCTGTAATAATTTTGTTCAATGGTTGAGAGAGGAACAGTCGCGAAAAACGATGGGACGATATTGACCAGCCCTGAAAATGTAATAAATTTGGTCACTTGTTTATTTGATCTAAGCTATGTGCAAATATGTTTAGCCCCCACAATTGGTTACAAGTATACATGGTGGTTACAATTACTACTTAATAGTGAGAATTACTTTGATGATATATTAAAATTTTACTTCAGATGATTAACTTGATTTGAATTTTGCTTGGGGCTTGCACTCAAGCCAATCAAGAAAAACTGTCATATTCCAAATATCTCCGAAGTTTAGATGAATAACTCTCTTTGCACTCAAATGTATGAAATATATATATTTGTCATTAATATTGATACGATCCTTATACAACAACTCCTTGTATTATATGAAAAGGAATTAATGAATGAATGGCATCATTATAAATCTATTCAATATGACATAATATGGAAATTAATTCAACTTTGACATAAACATCAATATTTTGGAATTCCAATCTATATAAGAGTTAATGTATTGCTACAAATAATATGAATATAGATTAATAACTAATTTGTTCAATAAGTGGGGGGCCCGCCAGTGGCCTCAGTGTCGGAACCTTGGCTTGAGTTGTCCAGGACAAGGCTGCACATTTAGTAGTAGTAGTTGTTGTTACCTTTTATTGTGTTTGAGTTTGTGGCCGCCTATTATTGTGTCATTGCTTTGTAAAGTCGAATATGGACTAGGATAGTGTTTACTATTAAAAAATTACCACACAAGTCACACACGGCAAGTCCAATGGGCTTATTCTGTACAACTATCCGTAACAGTTGTAAATTCAGTTAAAATCGCAATGTTAAATCAAATTCAACAGCGCGGTTGAAAATCGTATTCTGGACAACCCGATGTAAAAATATTATCGACAGCGCAATATTACATCGCAGCTAATTTAACTCATATTATGTTGTGTAGTAGAATTTGCCTGATTTAAGTTTTGGTCCAATGCTGTGAAGCAAGTGGTCAAGGAACCAGGAGAATAATGTTTGGGTTGTCATTTTATTATATGTAGATGAAAAATGGATGGCGTTTGCATTTTCTGGAGTCTCCCAGTAAAGGTATCAAACTGATTTTGTGAATTGCATAATATTTTGCTTTCTTACGCATATAATTCCTAAAAAAATTATTCCAAATTATAACCTGAAATTTGGCTTATTTTCTCTGTTTCAATATTGCTTACACAATGTAATTATTACACTCGGTAATCTGCCTCTTGTAAACCCTAAGTGAAATGATATTGTTAATTTTTATTCATTTCCTGAAAATTTACAATTCAACTTATAATAAACAGTGTCAAAACATCTCTCGATCTTGAAAATTCCCAGCCCAGATTGAGCCCATAGGTGTGAATATCATTGTACAACTACATTTCGTTAACAGACAGTACTAGAGTTTGTTCAACCATCCTTTGCCGTTACGTCATACATTGCCCAGCTTGCTCTCTCATTCATGAAATGGATGAGACGGAATTATGACGTCATTAACGTATTTCTTATATAAGGTCCACATAAATTTTATCTGTTACTTTTGACAGTTCAGTTGTCATATTTTGAAAACAATTCTTAACATATGTCATTGATTATAATTTTGAGGTTAAGTGTAAAATAACATTTAACTAATATAAGACATACGTAAAACAGCAGAATACGTCATCGATTATGACGTAACGGCAAAGGATGATTGAACAAACTCTACAAGCACCAGTGGACTTTCTTCGCCTCCGAAACGAGGGAAGTTATCAAGCTTGGGTCATTTATTGCTGACAGAGAAGCAAAGTTTGATAAATTTGTATAAACAAATCTCAAGCGATTAACCAAAAATGAAGATTACTGCTGTTATGCCTGAAATGGTTACAGCGATGGGTGAGTTATTGAAAATATGAAAAAATATGGCCTACTTAAAAATATCTTTTTCGAAATAACACGTATCGCACTGTAAAAGAATATAAAAACTCTGAGAGAATAATGGATTTTATGCATTGCGGAGGATGTCCAGGGATTGTTGAAACCTTTAAGGAATGTGCTAAAAATAGCATTAGGCGTATCATTTACAGTTTCCTTTATAAAAACGAAGTTTCCACACTGAATGAAATTTTGAATGAAATAAAAGCCATCAAATATCTCCCACTCTTCCTCACATAAGCTAATTAAGCAAATTAATTTCAACTTCAAGCTTTCTGTTGATAAGTATTGGTATTCAAATTTCTCTATACTCAGTTATAATATAAATTGCCCACAGCTGCTATCCTGTATTGGTTTTTATGTCAATGAGAATAAGTCAAATTTTTGCAGCTCTATTCCATAGATATAATTATGGAAGGTTTTTTACAATAGACAGAATTTTATCTGGAATTTTCGAACATATCTGGATACCTACTCTATTAGACGATTCCTACGAGATGTGAAAATAATTAGTTTTGTAAAAAATGATTGTTTTTATGTTGGCAGATGTATGAGCTATTTTGCATTTGTTGTTATAAGACATTGGGTGTTACTCATTGATGAATAATTAAATTTAACAAACACAAGTGTATTTATCTATCTATGAATCTATTTCTTATTAAAAATAAAATTTACTGTAGATATGTGAAGAAAAGCCCCAATAGTATTTAAATGGAACGAGATGATTATGTGAGGTGGTTGCTGGTTTTTATATATCATATCATATATGATATGTTTATGAACAAACACACACAGTTGCCAAACACTTCCTGTGGAACACTTTAATAGTCGTAAAAAATGTGAAAATTCATGTCAACTTAGGCAGGCCTAATTTTATGTAATTATCAAGTTTAATAAAATATTTTCCAATGAGCCAGACAAATCTGACGGGTCAAACATCCTCCTAGACCACAGAGATACTACATAGAGGCAACAAGCCAGCTCGGAATCCATCAGCATCCAAGTGAGAGATAGGAAGTCAAAGGCTTAGGCTGTCTTTATCTAATAGACATCGTGTGTCCCTTTCCCTCTCACCGGAGCTTAGACAGACATTCCCACTTACACAGTTGCCTATGGTTTGTTGCTTCTATTTGTATTACCTCTATGTCCTAGAATCGTTAGAAGTTCAGCAGTGCGAGGAAGCGGAAGATAATTATTCGAGTCAATTCGATATTTGTATATTTCAATTTTATCCTATCATTCATTTATCTATCGAAATAAAAAAACGACCGTTTTTCCGATACTGAAAGTGAAGTGTGCTTATGAGGGATATTTGGGTTCATCCTTTTTTATAAAACCAAATATTATGGAATTGGAATTTATAAATTATTCATTTTTCTAATCATACAAAATATATGTGAATAACAATCTTCAATAATGAATTTCATCACCTTCGAAGGGTCAACCCATCATATCTTTTCCCAAAAAATCTTGAAAATTATAATTATTTTCGTCATCTAACTAACCTATCCAATTAAAATCATACTGTTCATTTTCCATTACCCAACCATTATTCTCAGGACTGAAAAGGCTTGGAATTTTCATGAGAGCATTATTCCAAATACTTTCAATATAATTGGTACTTTTATACGGTGGCAGATTACTTGCATCAAAGTATCTTACACTTTTACGGTTCAATTCTTACATTAAGAACTGTGTATGTGTTGACAAAAAGCTGAAGTAGCGCAGCATCTACATCAATCACTTCCGCAACGTTGTTCACTTCACAGATGAATTTTTTGTATTATATTGAACACGTTTTGTTCCGTGATTTCATCATTAAATAACTCAACCTCGCCAAATCGACGAAAGGCTTGTTGATACTCAGGTTTATTTCAAAGGGTATTTGTTTTCCTTTTCCAAAGAAAGCAGGATTGTTATCACATCCTGTGATAGCATAAAATCCTGATAAGCTTTTAAATAAATACTCACTTGTACTTATGTGCTTGAATAATGCTCCAATGCTCTCGAGCTTCCTGCTTTCTCGCGCAGCGGAACTTTTAACGGGAGGATATTTGGCCCGTCAGATTTGTCTGGCTCATCAACTTTCCTAAAATGCCGTAAGCTCCCACATTTTTTAAAGACTTTTGAAAATGGTTAGCATTGTTTTCCCCCCTTTTATACATAAAACCTGTGAAACGGTCCCCCTTTCAGCTTAGCGAGTATTCATTCCTTTCTAAGTATACCGATCCTAAAAAAATTCATCTTTCCCAAAAGCACGTAAGTCTGTGGTGAATGGGACATCATTCTATAAACAGAAAAGGCAAGAAAATCGACCCATTTACTATCTAGCTAGATGAAATCTGGTTGAAGTGAGGTCACTAGAAAACAAAAGTGAGGGTTGATGAAGATACAAAATAAAATTGGAGCCTTCAATGGAGAATTAACTACAGGTCTCAAAAGTCCGTCAGGGAAAGGAAAACGTCTTATGATTCTCCATGCTAGATCTGAGCAAGGGTTTGTTCAAGTTGTATTGCAGTTGTTCGAAAATAAGAAAACTGTAGATTACTATAAGACCATGAATACAGTTGTGTTTGAAGAAAGATTTTCAAACATGAAAAAATACTAGACAGTGCTGTAATTGTAATGGATCCTATCACAGCCGTAAACTAGATATATAAAATTTAACCCAGTATGGTTCGATTTGAATTGATGTACATAATCAATAAACATGAGAAAAGTACAATTTATATATCTCGGATGAAATAGCGAAGCAAAATAATGAAGTTGTATTGAGGCTGCCACCATATCATTGCGAATTATACCCAATAGAGTTGATTTGGGTTCAAGTAAAAAATAAAGCGACAGCTAAAGATGTTCCATTTGAATTGAAGGAAGTGTACAAACCTCTTGGACCATGATCTGATCAGTAGCGACAATTATGTCTGATGTGAATACTGAATACCAAAATGTCTCAATACTGAATACCAAAATGGACTGATATTTTCCCTTCCCTACTAGGAGAACATCAGTGTTGAAAATTTAGCAGCGGACAATAGACAAGCTACTTCTTTTGTGGGTTTCATGACATTATATTAATATAGGCTAATGAATTTGCATCCTGATAGCTTTGTTCCTGTGCTATAGATAGTCTAGAATAGAAGAAGTCAAGCTATAACTGGTTTTTTCTTATAATATTAACTTCGGATACTTCAGGAAGCTGAATAATTCCATCTCTACTTATTACTTTCACAACTATTTGACATTCGACAAGCAAACATCATTTAATGTCTTTTATCAATGGAAAATATATACCCCCAAATATAATATTTCAATTAATATTGGGGAGAAAGAGGATTTTTTTCTTGAAGAAAAAAGAAAATATGATTTTGAATATTATCCTGTATATTGGGACACATTAAAACTGTGTTTTATTGAAAATATCTTAGAAATAGTTGCCATTTAAATGCCAAGAAAATAGTAGTTTAGCTTAAGAGTGTTAAAAGTGATACTTTTTTGAACGCTTTAGCGGAGTTTGGCCAGCAATCACGTGTGGAAAATTCACTTTACTCGCGTATTAGGTACACATTTAGGAACATTTATTATTAAATATATATCAAGAATTGATTTTTATTATTCGCCATTTATTTGATGAGGCTTATACCAGGGACATTGGAAAATTATTGCGACATACGTTTCTTGTTATTGAAAATTATAGGGGAATTCTAATGAATATCTAAATTTTCCAGTCATTTGGTGAACTACAACCGTACAAATATATATTTAAAATATTCAATTGTCAGTATTCCCCCCAAAAACTTAACAAATCCACTTTTCCGCACTAGTGCAAAAAAACTCTTTCCACACTAAAAAAGTACGGAGAAGTGGAGTTTTCCGCAACATGCTAAGCTCGCCGCGAACGTCTTAGCCACATGCTAATCTGGTATGAAAATGTCTTCTAACGCTACTCAACATCTCAGGCGTGACTGATCCAATCCCAATCGTGATTCATCTTTTGAAAGTAATCATAGTTGAGGGGTTCAGTTTTCTATACAATACTTTTGACATATCCCCACAAAAAATATTCTAATGGCGTCAGATCAGGAGATCGATTCACCGATTTGGAAAAAACTGGTTCACGTACTACCGGACATTGATTTGGTAATGGGGTGGTGTTCAAGCGTTTTTAGCAGCAAGCTCTCATTCATTCGTTATGTAATGTATTCCATGTATAAGTACATTTTATGATGATATCTCAATGCAGTAGTAGCCTAGCTGTCGGGAAGTTTTCTCCAAGTTCTCATTCTTGGAATCGGTAATTATTATTTGGTTCAAAATTTCACTATTTCAAAAACACCACGGGAATTAAACTGTCATCGTCGCACGAGAGGGTGCAGATGACAGTCGTCCTAAAGTAAATTTAGGAAACGACCGACTGCTTCATAAAGTGAAAACTTAAACGTTTTGAAAACTTGAAAATTGGCTTAAAACAGGGTTGTGGAAGCGGATATCTATCACCGATGGTTTTATCATTAATTTTGACTATCCATATTGGAGAGATCCAAGAGGATGATCTGATTAAATTTTTATCTAACATGTCTTGAATCTGTCTCCTATGTTTCATCAGTGGTGAAGGTTAACTTATCTCCTGGCTTAAGAAATAAATCAGAATACTGCTTACCTAATTCAATAATTTTCTGTTCCTCTTCCCTATTGACTCATTTGTATGACTTCGAATTTCATCAGGTGCAGAACCGTCTTTTGCGTATTTAATATTTGTGGTATAAATATGTTCTTTGTGTTTTCAGTATCTACAATAATATCGCCATCATTTATACCTACTAGTAAATTTTTTATACATTGAAACCTGATATATAATACCTAAGCATCGATATTTGTAATATTATATCTCGTAATTTTTTCTTTTCATAAGATAGGTCACTATTAGGTCTGGCCAAAATATCCAAGAACAAGTAGGCATCACATCAAATGAAACTTCTTCCATTCTGACGATAATATTTTAAATTTTTAAATAATAATCAAAATAATTTGAATTTTCAACAGTATTTACACAAGTGACAATTTTTTGATAATTTTAACTAGATGCACAAATCTTCGTCCACTCGTGACATTCCTTAATAGCAACAAAGACGAGTGCTTATCTAGTTGAATTATTAGGAAAAAATTATTACCACGAATGTTATTCGACGTGATTATTTTTTGAACTATTTCGCAAAATGTTAAACAAATATGTTAGTATTTTTATTGAACAATGATTGAGAATGTTTACAATTGTTGTATGTAATGGTGCAATTATTGTAAGCTATTGTAAAATTTCTTTGAAATGAAGAGGTTGAAACAGTGTCTCCCCTCAAGTTGTTGATCACGCTTGTGTGTGGCTCATCATCAAGGGGTAGATAGAGTTTAATAGAGCTTGCAGATGAGTGTCCTGTTATTTTAAATAACTGCTGCTCACCCACTCCACTTTTGGCGAGTTATGTCACAGCAGAAGAACGATGTGAATGGTTTGTGAGCCTAATTTTGATAATGATCCATTTCTTCTCATTTGGAGTATTTTCGTACCATGCCATTATCATTTTTCATATTTCTTTTTTCGTGAAAGCAGCAGATCATTTTCTTTTTTCGGGAATATGTTGAGATTCTCGACGCTTACAGTTTCGCGCTTCTGGCACAGTTTCAAATTCAATATCAGTGAACGCATTGATGTTTCTATTATACTCTCTGAAATATTCTCCTCGGATAAGTTGCCCGGTTCCATTTCACAAAATTTTGATCACAGATTATCAGTGGTTATCTCCATTTTTGCGCCTGTTTTCACCTCGATTGATGAAGTTAAATTATAATTTCATTCAAGGCAAAACTCCGAAAACTGTTTCCATATTGTATTTTCGCTTCTCTGGTGTTGATTGGTGTTGTTTTTCCGACAGCTGATTGTACTGAATCAGCCGAGTTTTGACCAAATCTTGTACTAATTTTGATTTCTGTAATTGACTAATAGTGAAGTTTCTTCAAACTCATACCAATTCACCCACCTTATGATGCTGAATTTCAAATGTTTATATTGAGACAAATAGCTGCGTTACCTTGACAACCAAGTCAATGGCTAACTTCCTTACGCATTCATTCAAACGCAGATCCAATCAAACAACGTGAAAAAGTTGTCGCTCTAGTTTGCTACTTATGAATTATCATTGTAATTTTGATGCTATTAGTCGATTTGAATTTTGTTCTCATCACGATTGGCTGACAGGATCCGCTTAATAAATAACTATATATATTCTCATTTTCAGAAACAGTTTCATTAAAAAAGTGAAAATCGATTTGTGGAATAGCTCCTATTTTGTGGAATAGGTTGAACAGGCAATATTCAATTGATTGGTTTGAGAGTTTTTCCAAAATTGATGTTGATAGTTAACTGGTCTATTATTTGGTTCATAATTTTGATAGTCATTATAATTTTGATTTGCTCTATCTTTTTATTTCTCTTGAGTACATTCTATCATATAAATATTCAATTCAGCGTAGTTGAAACGTCTATAAGTTTTGATTAAATGCTCACATCTAGTGATGAATTTTTTCGAATCACCGTTAAATGCATTTTCCGACGACCGTGTATTAACATATGCTATTAACGTTCTCAAAATTGGACAAAATCATACATTACATTAGGCAACCAAACATTCATTTTAATGTCATTTTCTATTTTTTTAACTATGAAACAAATAAATATTTTCAGTTCTTGAATATTGAAGAAAACGAATACAACTTATACATAATTATCTCGATTGTTAAATGACAGTTTATTCACAATACTCCAGATTCACATAAAAATATCAAATTGAAAACTACTGAATTATTAAATGATTCAATCTGTATGAATGAAAAGTATGGATTATCAATGAATGGGAAGGAGTAGAGTCCTAGTATCAAAACACAATAAACTCTGGGCGTAGACAAAATTCTGAGTACCCATGGGCTAGAAAGGGTGAGAATACCAACATAACTCGTAAAGTCTAAATATAAAAATCACATTTATTAGAAATCAAAATACATATGTTAATGAAAAATCAAAAAACTACATATACCTATGCTGAAAAAAATTGTACTTAACATTGGTTTTGGTTTTTCTTTCTTTACTTTAATCTGAATTTATAAAAACTGAAATTTGAGATTTCATCAACCTTTAATGCTTAACAACTCTTCTGTTAATTCCTTTTCCTGGAATTCTGCTATTTCCAATCTTCTATCAAGAAGTTGATCATATTTCTCTTCTATTTCGGATCTTGTTAAAGCTTTGACCTGCATTGTTGGTCTACGTCTTGAAGCAGGAACTTATTTACTTTTTTTGTCTTTGATGTAACCATAGAATCATTTGTTTCTGAAATGAAAAAACAAATTAGAATATCAAAAATGGAATAAAAAATATTTAACAGATATTACTTCATAATTTTTTGTCATTTAAAGTTTTTCTTATATATTTCAACATTATTATAATAAAATGAAATTCTCAAATACCTTAATCGTTTTTTCTTTTTCCAAAAGATTCAGGCCTTGAATGATTCTCAACATTTTTTAAGTTAGGTGTATTGCGTTGTTTTAAATTAGCTGGAATGCATTTCTTCCATTCTGCTTCACCCTAAAAAAAATTTTGTATCTTAAGTATAGCCTGGAAAAAAAGTGTACAGAAGCTTTGCATGTTACTCATATATTTTTTGGAAACTAATTTCATTTATAATGAGCTCATTGAGTTCGTTGCCACGATGAAAAAATAGACGGGAATGATAAGTTGATTATCAATACTTAGTGACATGAATTAAGTGTTGAGGAATGCTCAATATTTTTATTCATTAACAGTAGCTTATATCAATTAGTACCATTAGGAATTGAAAGTCAATCAGCAGTAAGCATAAGAATGGAAATGTTCCACTGTACAAAAAGTTTCAGGCACTAGTTATAATTGTTCAACTTTTACATTATATTTGGAAAAGTATTAACAAATAAAGCATCGTCGCAAAACGTATGCCATTACTGTTTATGACATCTACGAAGATGACAAAATATTCACTCTATTAGGCACACATGAGTTAATTGTTCTTCTTCCACCTTTTTATCAACTTTCAACCCTCACCAATCAACCATTAGTATCACTTGAATTTGTGTGCCAAGTTATTTCTATGATAAAGTAGTAAACAAGGAATTTATCCAAGTACATGGCATGCATAGGTTGATAAAATTGTTCTCTGATAAGTCCTCTGTAGCGTCGATTATCCAGTTTGGGTCTTGGGAAATAGCCATATTCTACTCGTTTCCGCATTGAACTCAATGGTGAAAACGGCTTTTATTCGAAGTAAGGAACCCTACATCTATTATGGTTGAACGGTCTATAAAAGCGGTCATTAATGGATGATTTTGTGTTTTGTTAATACCTATAGCTCAAAAAGGCATGGTCGACGGAAAATATTTCAAATGTAAGTTAATATTTCAAAAAGTCTCACATATGGGTATAGGAAATTGGATTCTTCTGATTTGTAGATGTATATTTGAATGGAAGAGGACAAAAATCCTAGTTTCATTGAAAACAATCAAGTTATTTGACATTTTTGAAGTTAATATTCTTATTCTCATTTTCCCCGGGACCTTTCTACTAATTATCGAACAAACAATATATTGTTTTGTTCAATGAAAGAGCTGAAGAATATGTAAAACTATTCACTCGTGAAGTCCTCAAAAAATTCACATAAGGACTGGCTGTCATCAATTTTGATTGCTGATTATTATATCATAGGCACTATAAGTGATAAGAAAAATCAATTAATTGAGAAATTATAATGAAATTCACAAGTTCAAAAAATCAAAAGTGGCTCTAAATGGTTTGTGTAATACTACACTCGGTCGGTACCTATTGCTCGCCATTCTGTTAGCTTGAAAGTTGTCAATTTCTTTTGTATAGCAAACTGTTTCATCGCTTTCTCCGCAGACGTCTGTTTTATTAGACTGATGTACATTTTTTTATCATGAATAGCCAACTTGAAATCAACTGATCCCATTGCAAGTGTTCAAACATGTTGATAATGTGTATTTTATAAATAAATGAAACACAAATGAGTAGTAATCTTTGAAAAATAATAGCGTCAGACAAATAGTGCCGCACAATAATAACGCAGAACAAAAACAGCGGCGGACAAAATAACGTCGCACAAAAATAATTACGATTTATTGTTTCAATACCATCTTATTCATAAATATAGACTATAGTGTCAAATTAGCATAAGTAGGAAGGACATACTCTCCATAAATTATAGTCATAACAATAGTTTTCATGATTCAATTTAACATCGCTTCCGGAACAGCTGAAAGAGTTCAAAGTGTAACTGTCTATAACTTTATTAGAAAATAAGAAACGGAAAACAAATAAAAACTACAATCAATATTTTTCATAATAATTCAACACATATCGCTTCCGACCAACTCACACAGATCAAAGTGTGGATAACTAGAATATCATCAAAGGAAGATTTATGCAATATTTATTATCATTACATTTCCATTATACAGGGTGTTTCATTGGGAAAGGGCCTAACTTCAACGGTAGATGGGGTGCAGAAAACACATTAAATATAGGTTTTTGGAAGCACCAAAGTGATCCCCATCTACAATTAAAGTTAGGCCCTTTCCCAATGAAACATCCTGTATTATAATTATATGCACACTAATGTTATATTATGATATCAGGAAAATAAGTGATATTTCATGTGTGAAAAGTTTGTCTGAGGAACGCAGTGAGCTAGAAAATCCATGCGAAGCACACAAAGTATCTCACTCTCCGAATATCATATACTATTTTTTCTCCAAATTTGCCTAATTTTATTCGAGGTGAAACAATAAAAGGAAACGAATTTTCCAATAAATATAAAAATATTGAGTTTTAAACTCATTTCACCTATTCCCTTATTGTTATCGTTGTCATGGATACGTACTTGCTTGGCATCTATCAAAACAAATATTTCAAATAATGTGTTTATACGCTTAGGAGTATAAGTACTCAATAGTCATATAAATGACACTCAGTGTTCTTGAGATACGTCACATAAGTTATCACTTATATTATGAAGTTTGAAGAAAAAAAAATTAATTACCATAGTTTCCCATATTTTAATAATCAATTTCTAAGGATATTTAAACTGGCAATTCAACTAACGATATTGTGCTACAGAGCCATTAGGTACACATTTTAATACAGTACTACATATATATTTCAGTTCAGTTTTTATTACTTTACTTTCCTATGTAATCGTAGGAAAAATTATTGAATTGCAAAATATGGTACAAAACTACAATTCATTTTTAATACCTATCACTGTATCAGTATAATAATTATATTATATTGTTTCTAGGTAGCAGCGAAAAATGAAGGTACCGGATATGGAGGTTTCACTGAAGAAATTGTTGTTTTTACAAATGTTGAAGGTGAGAATTCATTCATTTATTCTAAGTCTTGACAGAAAAATTTCCTTCTTTCGTCTTCGACTCGGTATAATTTTCAAAATATTCATTTGCTCGAAAAAATTTCCGGAAATAATTTGACCTCATAGTGGCATTACTAGTGATAATTCCACACATGTGTTTTTAACCAATTATTATACGTGCAAATCATACTGGAAATATTTTTTACGTTTATAATGCCTGAATATTTTTTTTGACAATCTTATTTTTGTTTGTTCATATGATAATTTTGATTCACTTCAACTACAAGCTTGGATGTTTTCTAAATTCCTTGGACCATTATGGTAATTGTTTATATTAAAAGCGCAATTATTATATACTATGGCAGGTTGATTGGAAGTTGCTTGTTCTTGATTTAGAGATTCTTGGATTGTCTTTGCAGAAGTTGAAGCAATGAGGTCTTCATTGCGTCAATTATATCCAGACGAAAATTGATGTTGTAAACACATTTGGTGTGGAATTTTCTTACCGGAATTTTTTCTCTATGTCCTTGGGTTATTACTAGTGATATTTTAATTATTTGAAAATGGAAGTTGGAAAGCACATATTCCTTTTGTGTCGCTGGGTCTTACATCCACACTCAAGGATGATTTGCATTGCTCCACAGCAGAGTTGGTAAATGGTCAATCCTTGAGGTTACCAGGTGAATTTTCAGTCGACACTCAAGTCGAACCAGATTCAAATAAAACTTACGACACTTACGACAAAATCAGTTTAGACCAGAAGCAGTAACAAGACATGGAGTCAATAAAATATTCGTTTATCCTGAATTAGAAAAAACCAATAACGCTTTTGTTGAGATACAAGGTTCAAACCATGCACTTTCTCCATCTTTTGAAGGTCCTTTTAAAGTCATTGAAAAGGATGGAAATACGTTTACAATTGTTGAAAATGTAAAGGAGCAAGTTGTTAACATTAATCATTTGTAACTTGCATTCGTTTTATCGGAAAACAATGATTCGTTATCAGTTCCTAGATTTACGGAAAAGATAGTATCATTTACTTTGAATCTGATAGTTCACTTTTAGCAGTTTTCATTAGATTTCACTTTTTCACCGTTTTATTTCGATATATAAATTTTTTTATCTACAACTGTCATATAACGGGTACGATTTGACACTATTTTCAGTGTCATAATGACGTATATTACCGCACTAGTGCGATAATAAGAATCTAGAAAAATATTAATATCAGGATTAAACATGTAAAATGACAAACAAAGCTGTGGAAATAAAATAAATTAGTTATGTCATCAAATTGTCAAAGTTGAATGAACAAGAATCTATGAGAATGAGTTCAAGCGAAGACAATCTCTTCTTTCGGAAGTTGGAAATGCAGCTTCCAGTGTTATTTTAAATATTCATTTCTGATAATAATATTTTTCTAGATTCTTATTATCGCACTAGTGCGGTAATATACGTCATTATCTTACCCGTTAAATGACAGTTGTAGATAATAGTATATTACATAACAAGAGTTGTAAGTTGCTTATTAGATGCGAATAGAAAAGTTGGTAAATCTATAAGCATGTAAAGAGCTTACAACTCTAGTTTTGTACTATACATTTTCTACGAACAGCTTCATTAATAAAAATAAAACGCATGAATAACAAGTAGCATTTATTTATTAAACAGTAGCCAGAAAAAAATATTGCACATCAGGAGCTTCATTTAAAAAAAGTTTCATCCCATCAGAATGTAAGATTTTCGATTTTTTGCTTTTAAAACCGTCGGATTGTCTTCTCAAGTAACCTCGCAATTTTGTGTAATTTTCAATATCGACATTATTCTTCAAAGTTATAGTGCTCCTCAACATCGAATATATTGCCCATAATGAAGATGGTTTGAATTTCTCAGTTATTTCTCCAAGAGTACGTTTTCAGGAAATGAACTTACATTGTTAGTTGTTCGCTAGTCCATAAACTGCCGGTATACATTTTCATATCTTCCTCTTGACTTTTATGGCAATATGTTGTTAGTAGGGTCCGCGGCTAATTGTATAATATTGGGTGTGTGTGTGCTACTTAGTTCGTTTTCACTATTTGATGAGCCCATTTTAATGATTTGTCTTTTTAAACCAATGAACATTCACACTAACAGCTAGTGACAGCTAGTCTTATTAATCATTAAACGTCAAACAACCTCTACTAACTCGTTTTCATGGTTACTCGAAACCATTGACTAACTAGGTTTGGGTGATAAATTGTTGTTTTTCTAGAACTGAAGTGTAATTCTTTTTATTACGTGCTAGTCATTACGTGTCAGTATCCGTAATGATCTATTTACTTAGTAACCAAATAGTAGGTAATATGGAATTTACTAGTGTGAGAGTAGAAAAACAACTATTATATACCCATTTTTCTTTTAAACGGGGTAGTAGTGTGGTGACCACAGAAACAAGGACTGGGTAATATTGGAATAAAAAAAGATATTTGTATGCCTGGGCCGCGAAATACCTTCTTAACGTACCGAAAGATCAGTTATCGGAAATCCTTTGGAATATAAGGCCTTTGTATGCTGTGAGATACTTCACACCACAATTTGATTCCAGGAATATCAACTGAAGTATATTTTAATTCGAATTTATTTTTTGTTTGATCGTTTTTGTGGCTCAGTAAAAATTGTAGTCCTTGATCAGATTTTTGACTCTCTGATATAAGAGTTAGATTGAAATCTACGATGTTGAGGGCGTCTTCCTCCATGCGAGAAAGAAAATTTGCCACATTAACGCTTATACTTCCTACATAGAAAATATTACTCGTGAATTGTAATATGAATTCTATGTAGCGAAATTACCTTGGTGATTTTTCAGTTTTTTTAAAAATTGCTGCTTCGAGAGGTTTATGGTCTGTTAATACGATGAAATCTGTTCCTTCCAGCATGTGCCGGAAATGTTTTTTCCAGCATGTGCCGGAAATGTTTTATTGCGGAATAAACCCCGAAAAGTTTTCTATCAAAAGTAGAGTAATTAGCTTTGGTTTTAGATAATTTTTTGAAATAAAATGCCAATGGATGTCTGTGTCCATCGATTATTTGTTCAAGGACGGCACCGATGGCTGTTCCGCTTGCATCTGTGGTTAAACATAGTTTAACGCCTTCCTTAGGGTGTGCTAACAAAGTAGCTTTAACAAGCTCCTTCTTTGCTTGCAAAAAACTACTCATATGAGCGTCTGACCAATTTTCTATATTTTCAATTTTGTTTTCAGTCAAACTGTTCACGAGGTCGTGCAAAGGGCAAAGGATATCAGCGAAATTTTTAACAATTTTGTGGTGAAAGTTTACCATATCTATCAAACGTTGTAATTATTTCACGGTCGTTGGTATTTGGAAATCCTCGATGGTTTTAACTTTTTCCTTGCTTGGAACCATCCCCTTCTCTAAAATTTCAAGACCTAAACATGTAACTTTCTCTACACCGAAAATACATTTCGTTGGTGTAATATTGATGCCGTATTCCTCTAATATTTGGAATAATAATTCCAAATGCTGAATATGTTCTTCTTCATTTTTACTCATGATTAGAATATCATCGATTTAAAAATAAAGAAAATCTAGATTTTTCAGGACGTCTGCCAAGAATTTGCAGAATTACATCCCTGCACTGCGAATTCCAAAACATAAGCGTACAAATTCAAAAGCGCCAAAAGGTATAGTAATAGTTGTCTTATAAACATCTTCTTACGCGATAGGTATTTGGTGGTAAGCTCCGACTATATCGACCATAGAAAAAATGCGACAACCATTTAATTTCAAATTTACATCTGAAATCATCCTTATTAAGCTGCCTATAGTCACCGCAAGCTCGCCAAGTACCGTCTCAGTTAAGGGAGGCGCAGCTATGTTGTGTGATTGTAGGCCTCTGCGTCCGGAGGCAACCGTGGCAAAAGCCTAAAGGAGTAAACCTCGATAAAAAAATCCGTAATCCACGTTGTTAGCTGCCGTGACAATAGATGAATGGCGGCCGGAAAGTCAGTCAAGAACGGTGCCTTCGGGATACCTGGTGATCTCCCAGAGTATCCAGCGGTGCTCTGTGGTGGTGGACATTCAATTCCCTAGCTACTCGTGGGATGAAGAGAGAGAAAGGAAAAAGTATTTTCGGAAAATCGAGGATGGTGAAACGAACACCTGATAAGGCGGGAGAGACTAGTGAGTGGAGCGATACAGGGGTGAAGAGGAAGGAGGTATCGCCTCTGGAAGATAAGGAGCAGAAGAGGAAACAGAAGGAGAAAGGTCGGGAGGAAGTGGACAGTGGGAAGGAGGAAGGGAGGGAGAGTGTAGAGAGATTTAAGGAGATGGTAAAGCGACTGGAGAAGAGGGTGAAAAGGCTGGAAGAGCAAAAGTCGGCGGCTGAGGGGCGAGTCAGGGAATTGGAGGAGTTGCGAAGAGAGGAAGATAGGATGGAGAGAAGGAAACACGGGAAAAGAGACTGGGATGGATGGAATGGGATTAGAAATAGGGACTGGGAGGACAAAAAAGGGAAGGGGATAAAGGTGGAAGTGGGGAATCCCATCTTGGGGGAGAAAAAGATAAAAGTGGTGTGGGTGACTAAGGAGGACAGTGGAATGGAGAAGGGGATCTAGAAGATGTTTAGGGATAGGTATCCGATGCTAGCAGAAGAAGGAGAGGAAATGGAGTAGGTTAAGGAGGTACGCACTACGGAAAGAAAAGGGACCAGGGTCAACGCAGAGGAGTTGATCTGTCGGTAGGAGGGGGATTGTAGGGATGAGAGGAAGGTGTTTGATATGATGGGACGACTGTTTGGGGTAGTGGGGAGCGGGGTTAGAGTTGGGCTACACAGACTTGAGCATGGGGAGGTGGAGGTGCTAAAGAAGATAGTCGCGTGGATTAGAGCTGATGGGACTGAGGTGACTATTTATATAGATAGGGAAAAGGAGGTCAGGAATGAAGGTAATCCTGAAGGATCTCGGAGAAGTAAATCAGGAGGGGATAGATTAGATTAAGAAGGGTTTGACGGAGATGGAAGGAGGTGGTTGGATAGACTCAAGCAACAGGGAGGTGGTTATAGAGGCAAAAAAGGGGTTGAGGTGAGGGGAATTCTGAAGAAGGTGGAAAGGGTGACTGGAGCTAGGGCAGTTGAGGCAGGGGGGAAACAAAAACCATCAAGATGGTAGGGATGGAGGGTGTTACCAATAAATTTAGGGAAATGCAGAGTAGCACATGATGTTCTAGATGAGGTAATTGGTATGGGGGATGTAGTGTGTGGATCTGAGGTATGTGGAGACGAATATAAGATGAGGGAGAAAGGAATTGGTGGGAGAGTGAGGATGGAAGTGGACGGAGGCCGAGGCAAGAAAAGGGGGAGAAAGGAGATAGGCGGTGGACTTGCGCATGATGTAGAGAAACTGTATGGTGTGATAAAGGGCTGCAGGAGGGAAAAAGAAAGTGATAATAGGTGCAAGTGGAGGGCTAATTACTGGTGGAATGAGGAAATAGAGAGTTTGTTGAGGGAGTATAAGAAGGAACGAAGACGAATGTTGAGGGGAAAAGTAGGGATGGAGGGAAAAAGTAGGTATAAGGAGAAGAAGAAGGAACTGGAGCGCAGGGTGGAGAGGGAAAAAAGAAGATAGTGGGAAGAGTTACTGGGGGAGTTGGAAAACAACCCATGGGGGAAGGCGTATGAGATAGCGGTGAAAAGAATGGGTGGAAATAGGAACGTGGTGCTAAAGGACGATTGGGGGGAAGAGATTATAGAGAAATTGTTCACATGGGTAGAAGGAGGTGTGGTGGGCAAAATTCAGGAAGCCCAGAATACTAGTGAGATAGGAAAAATGAGAGAGGATAAGGTCGGTAGAGGAGTGGGAAGTAGAGGAGGGAGGGAGAAATGTTAAAATAAGGAAAGCCCCAGTGATAGATGGCATGACAGGTGATATGGTGAAGAGGCTGTTGGATGACAATGGGGAATACTTTTTGGAACTGTTTAACAGGATACTGAGGGAGGAAGAGTTCCCGGAAAGGTGGAAGGTGGCCAGGGGATCCTTGTGAAGACGTTTAGGGATGGGGAGCATGCGTGGGACTACAGGCCCATCAGCCTGCTGTGTGGATTGGGTAAATTGATGGAGGGGATAATAAAGATTATGATTGAGGAGGAAGTTGATAGGAATGGGGGTTTTAGGGAAAACCAGCATGGGTTTGTAGAAGTTATGCTTCTCAGCGCTGGGCAGGGTGGTGGACTTGGTGCAAAGGGCTAGGCAGGGTAGCTGTAGGAGTAAGAAATTGGCCCTGCTTGTGTTCTTTGACGTGGGGAACGCGTTCAACAGTGTCAGTAAACGGGCGGTGTTGAGCGCGTTGACAAAGCTTGGAGTAGGGGAGGGGCTAGTTAATCCAGTAGAGGACTACCTGACGGGGCGTGCGATAGTGGCCACTAGGGGAAGAAGGTATGTGTGTGTTTGATGAAGTTTGTAGAAGGGATATGAGATTACGGTGTATGCGGACGATGTCTGTCTGGTATGTACGGTAAAGAGAGGGGTGGAGCTATAAAGAAAGGCGGAGAGGATGTGTAGGAAGATTGTGGAGAAGATAAAGCGGTATGGACTGGAAGTGGCTGAGGATAAGACGGTGGGGCTACTGGTGAAGGGGCGGAGCAAGGCAATGGAGGTGGGGGTGATGGTGGAGGGAAAGAAAATTCGAATGGAGGAATCGGTGAAATATCTGGGGGTGTGGTTGGATAGCCAATTATCCTTCAAAACCCATATGTTGAAGGCTGCACAGAAGACAAAAGTAAGGGCAGCATGGATGGGAAGATTGATGGGTAATGTGGAAGGACCGGGATAGTTAGAGAGGAGGATAATTGGTAAGACGGTGGAGCAGAGTCTGCCGTATGGCGCGGAAGTGTGGGGTGGGAAAGCAGGGGTGAATGCGAGGGCTAGACCACTCCTGCAGGTGCAGAGAGGGATACTTCTGAGGGTGGTGCAGGCGTACGGTACAGTGGGTGGACTGGCAGCAGCAGTGCTGTCACGGTCCTATCCATTGGAATTGATGGCTAGAGCCGGACAGAAACGCTGGAGGGGTGCAAGCAGAGAGGAAGTACAGTAATGGATGGATGAGGAAATGGAGAGAAGGTGGGATGAGTATGGGGACGCGCTAAAAGGAGCGATTGGGAGCAGGAGAAATTGGGTGGACCGGAAATCCGGAGAGGTGAACTACTTCTTGACATAGGTGCTCACAGGGCATGGGTCGAGAGTGGGTTACCCCTACAAGATTGGGAAAAGAGAAACTGGAGTGTGCGAGAGATGTGAAGTGGAGAATAATGTGGGACATGTGTTTAGATGTTGGAAGAACAAGGAAGTTTTGAAGAAGTTGGGAAATATACTGGGAGTGGCAGTGTATTGGGAAAATATGGTGGAGATTATGTTAAGGGGCGATGAGGAATGGATGGAGATAAGTGGCGTAGTAGAGAGCATGATTAGGGAAAGAGAAGGACTCGTTTTGGCATGTGAGAGGTAGGTGTGATAGAGGGGAGAAGATGACGGTGAGTATGTGAGGGACCACCGCCCGTCTTAAAGTATGCTAGGGTGGTGATTCCACGGCGAGTTTGAGGTTGGTTTAATTGGTAGGAATTCCCGTGGGGATGAGTCCAACACTGTCTGGGTACTGGTTAAGGACCCAGTCGAAAATAAGATTCCCATCTCGGCCCGAAAAAAAAGTACCGTCCCTTTTAGGTACCATGTGTGAAGGTGAAGTTACTGAAGATGAAGAAGGTCTAATTATACCCAATTTCAACATTTCATAAAATTTTTTTTTGGCGATTTTGAATTTTGTAGAGTCTAGCTTCCTGGGTTTTGAGAAAGGAAGGTGTCCTTTAGAGACGATATGATGTTTTGTATTTTGTTTGGGAATGATTTTAAAATTATATTCTAAAAAAAAATTTGGATATTTCTTAAGAAACTTAGTAAATTGATTTTCAAACGCAAAAAGTTTTGGAAATTTTAAAACGTTTTCATCTATTTCGACAGCTTTTCCTAAACTCACCAGCTTGGTTTGATTATCGATGATTCTTCTATTTTTGAGATCTATGGAAATATCGTATTTGGTTAGCAAATCAGCACCTATAATAAGTTCATTCACTTCCAATATAGTGAATTGAAAATGGAAATTTTTTCTTAAACCAAGATCCACATTTATGGATTGCTTGACATGAGTAAAAATGCGATTTCCGCTTACAGAAGTTACATAAAAATTGTCCCGTTCGTTTCCCTTGAAAGAAGAAAAAGGAGTGACACTTATGTCCGCTCCGCTGCCGTTTAGGAAATTGAGTTTGTTATGTTTATCATAAATAAAAAGTCTTTTGGGAGTTATTGAGAACGTTTCTACTTTTTTTTGGGATTCGTATAGCAAACAATTAGGTCCGCTACATTTCCTAGCATTTTTTCTGAAGTTTTTATGATAAACACATATAACTTTATCATCGTTTTTATTTCGGCTGCGACTTAAAGATCTATTACGACACCTACTACACGAAAAAACCTTTTTTTTATTTTGCGACGAATTCTTTCCTTTCAAAGTTTCAATTTCTTCGCGAATTATTGATTGCTGTTCAGTTAAATTGGAGAACATAATCTGCCATTTTCCTGAAAAATCAGCAAGAATGTCAACAAAAGAGTTTTCATCTGAGACTTTTCTATCTTTTCTATCTACTAAGTCCAATTCCTTCTCTAGCGATTTACCGTCGTTGAAAATCAAACTTATCGACAAACATTTTGAAAGACGTCTTTCCCATAGTTTGCTCAGAAACGCTGCTTCTGGGATAAAGTTAATCTACTAATGATTTTTTTTAAATGCTCATATTTTCCTCTGACTTGAGGAGAATCTATTGTATCGACTATTTCGCAAAAAATATGGTTAGGCAAATTCGCGAGTGTTGAATGATATTTGGTATCGTCATTCTTAACCTTCTTAACAAAAGACTGTGCTGTACTTGTTTAAACCACATATCTGGCTTAGCGTGCCAAAAAGTCGGGAATTAAACATGTTTAATGTCATCAATCTGTTCGTCGACTGACACATTTGATTAAATTTGAAATTTACACATGTTTTACACTACGAGTCACGAAATGAATGTCAGTTTTAGGTGAATGAAATTTGGCAAAGACAACTGACAAGATGTTTGCTTACCAGCTTCGCCAGTGCGATTTGTCAATATAGACGGTCTTGTATCTCTGAACTGGAGGAAACTACTTCGAGTAGAAATGTTTGTAGTCGGGCCGTGGACTATCTTGAAGGAATTTATGTCAAGTCGAAAACGTTCGTCGTCGGGCTGTGGACTATCACTTCCGGGTCACCAATATTTTGGCGCAACATGTATTTTTTGTATATTGCGCTAAAATGAATACTTAATGTGGAGTATTTAAAAAAAATATTTAAAATGGTTTATATTTTTATTCATGACAAAGAGTTAAAAATAAAATTTTGACGAGTCGTTATTAGTGATATTATTTTATGTTCTATTCTCTGGTTTCTTGGAGACCTCCCTGGACAACCAGCATCTAGTAATTAGCTTTGTTTTCTTAATACTCCGCTTTGAAACGACACCGATAACGCACCAACAAACCTGACAAACAAACACTTCGTCTGATTGAAGTTCGTAAACTGTAACGAACTGTTATTCGTGACATCTGTGTTCTGCGCCTTTTGCCATTTAAAAAACGTTCGTGAATTTGATACAATCGAAACAACCAATATGTCAGTTTACGTGACGTTATAATAGAAACTGGGAAGTCAAAAATGTTGATTCTAAGTGTGGCCACTTGTATGTTCTGTGGTCACCACAGTTTCTTTACTTCTCCATTGAATTCTAATACCTTCAGATTTTCTTAAGTGAGTAAAATAAGTAGTTTTTGAAATTGTTATTAATATTAAAATGTAGTTGGTCAGATACGATTCAATCAAGTAAATGTAACAAAATGAAGTGATTCGAAGCCTACACGTTGGGGCCGATCTTGTTGGTTATGTTGAAACAATTCAACTCAAAATATAGTATTTTTCAAGTATTAAAACTAAACAAATAAGTTGAATCGATACAAAAGAACTAAGAAAATGAGTCTAGTCCCAACTAAAAAATACTAACACGTCATAATGTCTACTGTCTATCTGAAATTTTACTTTTCTCCTTTTTTTTCCTAATGGCTATCCTTCAAAATTATCATTTCCCCTTGTAAAATATAATGCAGGTTTTTCTGAATTTAATAGAGAATTGTTCCTTATTTTTAGCCCATGATAAAGCTTTTGTGAAATTTATTATTTTTTTCAAGGACAAAATTTGAATAATTTGTAAAAACGGATTACTATGGAATTTTTAAACAATTCCATTCATAGATCTTCCAAAAAAATTTCTTATATTTTATTGTTTTTTCAGTTTTTTATATACAAATGTTCAATTTATTACTATTTATACAAATTATTTACCTCTAATCTCATTTAGATATATGTAAGTATTATTATTATTATTTAATTTATCTGCTGTATAATTAGTTTTATTTAACATTCTCAGTTCTTGAGAATGAGCAGGTAGTGGTTCGGAACCTCGGAACTAAATTCCTAAAATAGTACACTTTGGTATTATTCATTCATTAAATTATAAATGATCTAACGTAACACTTATATTGCGTCATGCTGTACGTGGTCTATTCCTCGTATTTGACATTTAACTTGTTTGGTAAAATAAATCCTCAGCCATATTTACCTAATTACTTTATTTACTTATACATATATTAAAAAATATGTACAAAGGCTCAAGTATTACAAACATATTGACTTTAATCTGTTTGGTCCCATGGTTATACATAGACTGTTGTTTCATTACCACATTACCCTATTTCCAAAAACCAAGAATCTTTGTTACAAACCAACAAAAACGGAACCTAACTTTTGGAAGCATGACAACCAGCATTGAAAACAAATTGTATCTAATTCCGCTATCAAATGTGACACTTTTTTATATTCTTCATGTATCAGTTATAAAAAGTAGTTATGTAAAAACTTTACGTAACTGTTTAAGTTTCAAAGAATAATTTATCAATTAGGTACTGTCAAAACTGACAATTATTTCAATATTTGAACTGACAATTATTCCATTATTTAAACTGACAATTACCCCATTATTTTAATTCAATGGTATTTTAAGATTTATAAATATTGAAAACAACATTATCAAGGACACAGTTATTTGAATACAGTCAATTTTTTGGGTGAATACATAGTAACAATACTTTTAACACCATTTGAATCTACTTTAATAGGTATTACCATTGTATTGTAATTGAGGATTTTATTGAATATTATTAAAGCGCGGAATTAGATAAAACGTTGTACGTGAACACGTTATGAAGAGTGCGACATTGTTCAACTCGCGTAATTTGCAGAACTCGCTAGCGCTCGTTTTGGCAAATATAACGCATTCTGAACAATATCGCTCTTTTCATAACTATTTATGTAAATAACTATCTGATGACGTTTTGTCAATTTTTCTCAAACTAATTCACATCCAATTTTTTTATTTATTGATCTACATATTCATTAAATTGTCTCACCGAATTACACTCTAGCTTTTTTGAGTCGAAGTAAACCTAACATTTATAATTCGAATTTTGTTGCCATAAGGTAATTCAACCCAAAAAACTGCCAGAAATAATTACTCGTCCTACGGACTCAGAGGCAGTTTTTTTCGTTAAATTGCCATGCAACAAAATTCTCATTGAATCATGTGAAGTTTACTTCGACAAAAAAAGCTCTCGTGTAATTGTAAGTGACAAAACGTTGAAATTGTTTCTGTTACCTTCTAGTTACCTTTGAATAGTCCAAAGAGTTTGGCAATAATAGAACTTTTTAATTTTAGGACCAGAACCTCCATATAATTTCACATACTATTGGAATGATGAGAATGATTTGTATTTTAGTATGAATCACCCGAATAATACAAATGGACATTTGATAAGTTTTGATGTAAAAATCAACCAATCCGCACCAATTAAT